>JANAVB010007196.1:155000-297980 GCA_029216955.1 Iris pallida | reverse complement strand
ATCCACCCGGCCCCCGGGGGGTTAAGGTTCCTCTCGGAGACTGCCAGTCTACAAGAAGCTGGCAGAGCTTTAGCCATTGGGACCACATCCATCTCCTACCTAAACAGTCACCTTTCTTGTTCGTTCTTCGAATGGAGTAGTGGAGACTAATTCCTTCCGGCTAATGAAGATGCTACTCCAGTCTCCCATTCATTCCCAGTGGATCTTCTTATCCCTTTTCATTGAACGAACCAAGTTCACCTATACGAGAGTGAGGAAGACATTTCCAACATTTGGATGTCCCGTTTCCAATCTGCTGAGTCTTTTCAAAAAAGAAAGGCGAGCGAAGTGAGGAGGTGAGGCGAACGAAGGGAGGGTGAGTGAGAGTGAGAGTGAGAAGCGGCAGAATCCCAGGGGTCGCTAGTCAGAAAAGCTATAACTAGAAATTCGAATGTGAAAACATCAAATCTCCCCAAGTAGGATCGAACCTACGACCAGTCAGTTAACAGCCGACCGCTCTACCATGAGCTACTGAGGAAGAACCCTTAAGGAAGCGACTCTCGTTCTTAGACCAAACCAACCTATGACGAAAAGAGAAAAAGTGCTTCTCTTTTTCACATACACCGGGAGAAAGGGTGACGATAGCAATCCCCTTTGCCTCCCCGGGGGAGAGCCTCCAGGACAGGACAAGGGGGGCGGCGTCAACCATCAATTATCGAGATGCATATTATATTGATCAATCGATCTCCGCGTCTGCCAGTTCGCTAAGTAGACTCACTCTACGAGGGGCAAACAAAGGCTGGACTTAACAGCGCCTGCCAAAAACAAGGCTTTATCCTAGGAGTTGCAAAGTATGAGAGAGCCTCTCTCTGTCTGTCTCTCCGAGTTTCTACTACTAAGTGAAGTAGCATTTCAGCTATTCAATTAGTGAATGGAATCATCAAGCAGGTAAGGTGGTCCTTCATCTCTCTTCCTGCTCCATACTGTATAGCCTAAGGATCATGAGCGTGTTTAATGCTAGAATACATAGATTGCCCAGTCATTTCGGTAGATGAAGTAGTGGGGCGTGTTAAGTTTCAAATGTCGAAGATTGTAGCATTCTTTGACGGTTGGGGTTGAGTTTCGAAGTTCAAGAACGCAAGCGCCTTTTCTCTGAATATGAAAATACAAAAAAGAAGAAGCATCGAGTGAGACCATTCTGTTCCATTGTGAATAAGAGAATGTTTTCGTCAAACAACATCTACTCATATCAAGCTTCGTGTCATTTTGAAACACAGCGATCAGCAAGCAGCAAGCGTAGGTATTCCATAAAAGAAAGGTGCTTGCCCAGAGTGGGGCGCGCCAAAGCAACCCGGGACCCGGGTCAGTACTCAAGCGCTGGCGCCTTCTTTTTAAGGTCAAAAACTTCAGGGCTAAGCTTCAAAACGGATGCGCTAACGCGCTACGAAAAAGAAAACGGCTGCGCTAATAGCAACGGCTTTCTTAGTTGCTTGTTCTTTCTTTCAGAACCTTGCGCTTAGCTTAATCCGTAGCTTGTTCGTCCTCGGGCGCGCTAGCGCACTACGGCTTTGATGCTGGAGTTTGCTGGGTGGGGGAGAAGCAAGCCGAACCTCTGATCGACCCGGACACATCCAAATTCTCGGCGTCGAGAGACAGAAGCCGTAAGTAATTCAGTGAGTGCTTTCTTTTAGTTGAAGGGCTTGGAAGAAGAAAATGAAAGACGAACAACCGCGCTGGTCGTAATAGATCGACTTGAATGCTGGAGCAAGAAGACGCATTCAAGTTCCATTTCAGGGAAGGACAACGTACCATGATACTTTCTGTTTCGTCGAGCCCTGCTTTGGTCTCTGGTTTGATGGTTGTACGTGCTAAAAATCCGGTACATTCCGTTTCGTTTCCCATCCCAATCTTTCGCGACACTTCTGGTTTACTTCTTTTGTTAGGTCTCGACTTCTCCGCTATGATCTCCCCAGTAGTTCATATAGGAGCTATTGCCGTTTCATTCCTATTCGTGGTTATGATGTTCAATATTCAAATAGCGGAGATTCACGAAGAAGTCTTGCGCTATTTACCAGTGAGTGGTATTATTGGACTGATCCTTTGGTGGGAAATGTTCTTCATTTTAGATAATGAAACCATTCCATTACTACCAACCCACAGAAATACGACCTCTCTGAGATATACGGTTTATGCCGGAAAGGTACGAAGTTGGACGAATTTGGAAACATTGGGCAATTTACTTTATACCTACTATTCCGTCTGGTTTTTGGTTCCTAGTCTGATTTTATTAGTAGCCATGATTGGGGCTATAGTACTGACTATGCATAGGACTACAAAGGTGAAAAGACAGGATGTATTTCGACGAAATGCTATTGATTCTAGGAGGACTATAATGAGGAGGACGACAGACCAAATCGACATCTCGCTCACGCCTCCTGGTCGGCCCTGTTTGCGACCAGGGGAGGGGCTCCCGGTGGGAAGGGGAGAGCCTTCGCTATCGCTCATTACTTGTATTGTAGCCTCTGTAGTCGAGTCGGCCTGCCTCCTTCATTCGTTAAGCAGTAGCTTCCGCGCTGCCTACAGACGTTAAGCTTCGCTTCCCCCCTACCTTTGAAAACCGCTACTGGCCTGCTAACCAGGATCGTAAAGGTGAACCTTACTATATCCGAATATGTAGCTTTCGCTCCGCACCTTATGTAAGAACAAAAGAAGATTCTATCCTCTTTAGAAGATAGGGGAGTCTTTTGTCTTTCACTTATGTAAAGTTAAGCGCTTTACAACATAGCTTGACTTAATAGCAAGCCGGTCTATGGATCTAAGTGAACCGGGAGGGCGGAGCATACATAATAAGGAGAATGCCTGAGGAAGAATTAGCCCCAGGGTTTTGATAAGGACTGAGCGAGAGGTCGGGACGACCGGGCCGAGCCAGGATGGATGGTAGTAGGAAAGGAGGCATAGCCGCAACAGGAAACAAAAAAAAGAAGAAGATTCGAAACTTATAGAGTAGTGAGTCAGAATAGATGGGCGGGAGAGATCAGTCTTTGGCTAGAGTGAAGAGCGAATAGAAAGAACGATAGGAGTATGATTCTCAAAATGGGTCTGGCGGGTAGGAATGCCGACTCCCCTGCCTTCGAGAGAATGAAAGCTAAGAAGGGCAATCGCACTCCCGGTGCGTTCGGGCAAGCGGGCGAATGACCCGTGAGGAACAAGGAACGAAGGAGCTTGACCAACCTTTCTTTTTTCTCGACTCCCTATCCTCTTGCTTTTCCTCACTGGCGTTCACCGCCCCGTGGGCGACCTAACGGTCGCCTCACTTTGTTCTCCTTCTCACTGCGATATATCTCGCCTCACTTCGATTATTCAGCTCACTTCGCTCGCCTACTTTTTTTTTAAGAGACGAAAGGAGCAGCCGGAAATGGCTGTCCCTATTGTTTGATTTTCTATGTAGTAATCGAATCTGACCACAGTCAGTGGTACCCACGTTCTTCCGTGTTCGTAGGTTGACTCCCCCATGGATCCCGACTAAGGTATCACAAACGTGCATTTCCCTTATGCATGCAGCCGCTTCACTAATATGAATAGGTTATACAGAAGGGTGGGTTGGTTATATACTCTTATGCGCCTTCCTTCTTCGAACCTTTTGGTATGTATTGCCCCCTAACTATAGATCAGATCCACCGGACGAGAAACTCAATTCCGCACTGCTGCTGAGTCGTCGGACTTATCCACCTCAGGGATTCGTGGAATTTTAGTCTTTGAATTGCGTTGGGGGAAATCTACCAAAGCTTGGCAGATAGATAGACTCCTTTCCCGCTGCTAAGGGAGAGCAAGAAACGAAAGAAATGTTTTTTCACCAGCGCCCCCTTTTTTTGCGGTACTAAGAGTCCTTTCACTACCAACCAGCAGACATCATCATCTGGCTGGGTCTTGCCGGTATCAACAACGAGAAAAAACAACCAAATGGAAACAGCAACTAACTATGGCTCTTGTCCTAGACAACGTCCTAGGCGTAGGGGAGATCAGAGCAACAGGGAACGCCTAGACGACGAAACCCGTCCTGGGCTGCAGTAAGTAGATCGAGAGGTCGTTCCGCCCCTTGTCCCCGAAGATTGGTAATATGTTCTCATACAATGTTGCTCCAACTTTCTTCTAGAGGGCCTAGCTGGCGAGCGATCCCAGTCCGCGGCAGAGAACAAGACAGCAAGCGAGCGTACCCTTGTTCGCTTCTTCTCCACCAAGCACGAAAGTTTAAGGATAACTGTGGGTCAGTGGCTACCTAAGGAAACTCCGATTCGATCTGCCCCCCGGCTGGGAGGCATCTACCTCATCCCGATCACAAGGAGAGGTTCACCATGATGGGGGGTAAGGTACTTGAATTCTTTCCGGAACGGAAAGAATGAAATGAATAGGGGACCATCCTTTTTTTTTGGCATGCTCTTCAGATTTACGGATTCGCAGGGGGCCGAAGGCCCTACTTAGTTGACTGACAATGACAAAGGCGACCGGACATCGTCTTTTGAATTGAATCTTCAGTAGTCTATCAGTGGCGCGAAGCGGCTTTGCCCCGGGGAGCGAAAGGTTATACCGCCCCGTGGGTAAGCGAACAGCGGTTCTTCTATGTAGGGAGGGTAGGGTATTCCCCCTTGACTCTCTTAACGTCGATCTAAGTGAGCGTAGCGTAGTAGAATGAAGGCTACGCACCGACGCTCTCTTATCCTCACTTCGCTCGCCTAAGCTTCTTCGCTAACTCGCTCGCTCACCGACTTCCAAAAAGTAGGCGAGGCTAGGCTAACTCAGCCGCTGACTTCGACTGTACTGTAGTGGGCTTTTATTTCATAACCTTTTCCTTTTTTTTGATAACCCTTTCTCATGTTCTTTCATTCATAAAGTAGGCGAACCTAGAGGTCCTTAGTAGCGTTGACAAAGAAGAACAACCGGTAAAAAGAAAGCTATAATTGGGAATATATAGGCCAGCTTGACAAGCTACCTTTCCTCTTGATCTGAGGTGCGAAGAGAAACATCTCTTTTTGATGACTTCTACTTCTCGATCCCGGCCCGGAAAAGTGACCAGGCCCTCTTTATGAATGAAAGAAAGGGATTCCATCGCCTAGCCCTGTAAGCCCACACCTGTGTAGAGTAGATCGTTCAACACCTGCGGCACAAACCCATTTTTGACCAATTGGTCCGTCTATCATAGGCGACCGAACGGCCGCCCCCCCTAATTACTAGACCGATCTGCTATAATAATTCCATAAACACCTAGCGAAGATATGGCAAACAAATAAAGTAGCCCTATGTTCGGATCTGACAATACCATACCATAATCAAAAGGTACAACGGCCCGAGCGACCAGACTTAACATAAATGTAGCCACTGGAGCCATTCTAAAAAGGGAGAAATTAGCACTACTTGGTGAAATAGGTTCTTTTAGAATCAATTTCGAACCATCTGCTAGAGGTTGTAACAATCCGAATAATCCCACTACATCAGGACCCTTTCGACGTTGCACAAAAGCCATTACTTTACGTTCAGCTACACTAAAAAGGCTACTCCTAGTAGAAGTGGTAGAATTAAACCAAGTATTTCCGCTGGAACAGCAATGTACGTTTTCGATTTTCTATTCACTCATGATCGGGCCTGACCTGACCCGATCATGATATTTCACTTATGATCTGGCCTGGTCGACCCAATCATGATATTGAAGGATGGGACCTTTTCTCGAAAAACTCCGAATCCTTTGAAGATGGTGCATTAACGAATCTTGTTACGTTACTTCTAATGGCCCGCCTCACTTGACTGAGCATAAGCGAAGTCAAGGGATTTCCTTATAACTAGTGGCTGAGAGTAAGCAATCCATTCCCCTTCATTCAACAGATTTGTGGTTGAGGGTCGGGAATCAGTAACTCTCTTCTTCTCTTTTGCATTTCTGATGAATCACCTGCGTTCTTCTTCGTGTCCGTCCGTATCGCAAAGCTGGTCAACACCAGCTGTCATGGTTGAAATAGGGGGCTAACCGACGACCCCCTAATCATTGTTCGAGAAAGCAAACAAACGATTCGTTCCGACAACTTTGAACCATCTCAACCCCTATTCATTCGCCGATCAACCGACGATCGATCGGGCGGGCTGGTTGGGAAGGGGTGATTAGCAGAGAAAGGAATCGCTGAGAGATAGATTAGTTTGGTCAGGACGAATGAGTGGCTGTGAAGCATGCTCTGGAGGAGGTCAAACCTTCCCCGAGTCAGTCCAGTCAGAAAGGGGAGGCAATCTAGACTGCATCTCGGGAGTTTGAAGACCATCCAATTTCAACAAAAAATACAAGGTCCCGTTTTGTCTTTTTTGCATCAAAACCCTTAGGAGGTGCATTTTTTCCGATCATTTTTGAAAATCGTTTTTCCTCCAAAAAGAACTTATCCAGTCGGGAAACGCATGATATATTTACCTAAACCAGTAAGTAGGTCCTTGAACAGATCCCACGTTAGCCCCATTTGGTTTCTAACTAGAAAAGTCAATGCTTGAGCTTGAGAAGCTTCTGGCCCGGTGGGCCCGTCAAACTCACTAGGATAAGCGGTATTATTGAAGCAGACGAAACAACAAGCGATGAAACCAAAACCTATAAACTATAAGACAAGTATATATATTCTCCAGACCATACAAATGCCCGTCATCGCTTTCGTTCATTTGGCTAAGACCTACAGCACTACTTTGGCGAAAGCTTCCCGGTTATTTCATAACCTCACTTCGCTCACCTCGATCAGCTAGTTCATTTCATGCCAAGTAACGAAGATTCCCTGTTCAGGAATCGCACTAATGGCACCTTTCAGTAAATCGCAAACAAAAGGAAGACACGATCCCGCGCGATAGCTGAAGATACGGCCCGTGCCACATCAAGAACCCAAGCGGGAACCTTCCCCGGCTTGCCGGGGCCGCTTGGCGCAGACGGAACAGGGTCAATATCCTCCGCAGCCGAATCAACAAGAATCCTCCAACCATTCGCTGCTGTTTAAACAATCACCTAATCAAAAAGCGAGATGAATTGCATCGAGAGTAGCGCATGTCAAGAGGCGACCGTAGGGAGGAAGCGAAAGAAAGGAAGCAGGCGAGCGGAGTGAGCTGCGAAGTGAGGCGAGCGCAGTGAGGCGACCGAAGGGAGGTCACTCCATCTTTCTACGATGAAAGAAAGCCATACCACCCAAACAAACCCAGCTACCCTAGAACGACTGAAACGACCCGCCCTCATGCACTTTCACGTTCCTTGGGACCGGAACCGCAACGCAAGAGCCAATCCACTCTCACTTTCAAAGCGAAAAACGAATCCGGAAAGAGATAGAGAATTTTTCGAGCGGGGAAGAAAGGCAAAAGTGCTCAAGTTCGCTGTGTAAAGCAAGAAACAAGCATTGAGTCAAGTCGAAATAGCATATCAGAAACCCGGATGACAAGAAGAAGCAGGAAGAACATAACGATAAGAAGTCGCTATCGGCCGACTGGTTGTCTTTTGACGGGAGAAAACAACAAGTGGGTGTGACGCCTTTAAAGCCTAAAAGCCAAAAAACAAAAGTTCTTCGTTCACACCTTTTAGCCTCTGTTACAGAAGCGGAAGGGTCAATCAGTGAACTAGAGAGTGGAGTATGAAAGCGATGTCTTAAGAAGCCTTCTGTCTAGCTCTGCACACCAGAAAGAGGTGGCTGCTACATTAAATAAAGCAAATCTTTAGTTATCAGTTAAGATCTAGTAAGATGAGGCGCCCGAAGGAAGCTTTAACCGGTCCCGCAAGTCAGGAAGACTCTGGCTTAGCTCATTCACTCCTAAACTATAGAAAGTTGGACATTCGATCACAGAATCCATTGACAACGGATTTCACTACCATTCCCATTTTCGGGCAACTTTCACGCTCTCCTTTGCCACTGCATGACTAGATCAGATCACACAGACAGACAAAAAGACAACAAAAGAAGATGAAAATGGCGGGTTTGGATGCAATAAGAAGGAGGACCGCTGACGAGTCTGCTAGAAAGAGTGTTTTGAACTTCATTCCCGTTGTCGAAAGACCGGGGAAGACAAGCAAGAAGTCTTTGAGCGATTTGTCCTTGGATAAGTGCGAGAAGAGACCATTCTCAGTCCCTCAGGTCGGTACTTCCATGGCCATGGTAGCCACCTTTCATTACCCCCATTGGCATAGCTAGACGATCTTCACTCTCTCGATCCCTTGGAAAAAGACCAATTTGCCTATCTCTTTGATCTGACCAGGTCAATCGACCTATCCCCAGCGTACCGGAGCTTGTCTACCCGCGGAAGATTAGTATTCAAATGATCGATTCATTCCTCAATCGCAGCAGGCAGACCTTCTTACTAATAGATCATCGCAAGCCCTTCTACGCCTATCTTCCCCTCTGCGCCTTGAACAGAAGCTCAAGTGCACGAAGACCCTCTGACTTAAGCAGGTGCTATCACTTAATAAAATCTCCGGGTCATTCTTCTATTACCTCCCGGCACGGTCACCGCGGAGTGGGCTTGTGAGCCTTCGGGCGCCTTCTCTTCGGGCATTGGAAGATGAATCAACTCCATATAAGCTGGATGACCCGGGCCTTCTTTTTGGCTTGGTCAAGACCTAGACCTAATGGTCAGGGCGTACGTAGCCCACGCCCCTTGAGGTTGAAACCCTTGGAACTTGAGTGAGCTCTTCCCGCTTCCCACTCGACCCTTGAACCCGAAACAAGAAAAGCAGGATCGGGCACCCCGGGGATTCTTTTCTTTCGGCTCTCGTCCTTACCTGGAAATGAAACTCAAAAGAATGCTGCCCGAGAAAGGTCATTACAGAGAGGCAGTCATAGAATCGATTTACTTTACTTGTCCACTTGGGGAGTCTCGGACGAAGGACTCATTCCTCAGTTGCTTCTCTTTCCTCAGCCGCTTTAGCGCGCCTAGCTGACTTAGTTACAAGGGTCCCGAGACAGACAGTGGCGCCAAAAGCATCAATACTACAAGCTTTTCCTCAACCCCAGAGTAGGCTCATTCCTTTGGTCCTAATCGAGGCCTGTGTAACCTTATTCACTCATCCCTGAGGCTTTCAAAGCACAGACGGAGGATAAAATGACTCAAAAGAAGAAGGGAAGCCCATACTGAGGGTTCTGTTAAAGGCAGGGTTGAAGACCTTTATGGTCCGGCTGGAAGGCAAAGGCCTACTTTCGTAGAGGAAGTTAAAACTCGGCCGGGCTAAGATTCCTTACTTGAATCGGTTCCACACTTAACCCTGGAAAGGAGGGCTCGAACGACTCATCCCCAGTTTCCACAGATGGAGGGGCGAACTCCTCAACAAAAGGGGTGGCATCTACTTCTACTTACTTTGGATACTCACTCGGGGCCTTTAAAGGAAGGGCAAATACGGCAACGAGTTTGAGCGGCCAGGTCTTCCTTCTTGGCCTTGGAAGTTCCAGGGTCTATCTTTATAGTAAGGCTGGACGTAATATCCACTTCCCCTTGTGGAGTGAAGTGGGATGCTAAAGGTACAAAAGAAAAGTGAACCGTAGGATCTCGTCTTACCCCTTAACCAGGAACTCAAGCTCAAGCAGTCTAAGCCGGCCGGAAGCCACTCCTTCTCTGAGACGGCTCGCGCACGTGTGTGCATATAACGTGCAAAGGAGAGCTAATGAGAGGAAGGGACGCTAAGGTGCCGTGGCAAAGTAAGCTTAGCCTTTCTCCGGTCAGCTGATATAGACTCCCCCCATTGGCACTTGTAAGTTAGCACATCAATGAATACGAAGTCTGTTGTCAAGAGTGAGCACTAAATATGGATGAATTTCCTTGATCAAATTTCCCAGCTCAAGCTTCTTGGGTTGGACTCCCTACAAGCACTTCAATAGGCGAGCGAAGTGAGCTCTAGCCCTAGTTGCAAATTCGAATTCTATGTATGACCAAGCCCCATCTGTTATTTCTTGTAAGACGAAACAAAGAAATATGTAAGTGCTCCCTCCGGTCGCCTGGGGAAGACTATTGACTAATCGAGACGATCTTTACAGAACAGAGATGGGCGGGGCTAAATGAAAAGGTAGAACGGGTTCTTTCGGACAGAGTCTTCCGATAGGTTTCCTTTCACGCTATTCCCTTTATACCTTGAATGGACTGTTTATAGAAGCGGAAATGCCCTTAAGTTAAGATGATTGATTGCTTTGGCTTTGCTCTCTAGGGCCAAGCCCAAAGTTCTTCTTTGGCATGTGGCTTACCCGGGTACCAAACGAGTGATCTTGGTGCCTGCCATAGTGCCATTACGCGTTTATACTATAAAAAGTGGATTTGGTCTCGGCTAAGCCGATTTGGTGATCAGTGGATGAAGGATGAATGGTTCAGCCCGGCTCAAGCTAGTGAAAAGACCTACATCAAATCTTGAATATAAATCCGTGGATGTAGGGTAAGCTCTAAGATGGGCAGTTCCTGGTTCCCTTGGGATCATAAAGAAATGCTTTAGTAGAACGCCATAAAAAGAAGGTAGCACTCCTCCGGGCGCCTCAATTATGATTGATCTGCAAGTGAAAGTAGTTCCTCGGGTCTCATAAATGGATGAAGCATCGACAACAATAGTCTATTACACTTAGTAAAGTGGTAATCTATTTCCTTACGGGTTGAGCCGATCTCCGAAGAAAGGTCGGGTTCGAGATTGTTGGTCCTTCTCAGTTTGCCCGCCTGTTTGGCCATCTGAGGTTAGGTGTCGTCCTTGGCACAATCTGTAGCCGTGGAATAGATAGCCCCTTTTCCACCAGGTTATAAAATAAATAGTCCCCGGTTATGAAGTTTAGGACTCAATAAGGCATCTAGCTGGGTGTTGAACCTTGCCTCACTTCGCTCGCCTGCCATTCATCCAAGTCTAAGGCATCCTCACTCCAGCCAAGCGTTCGTCAACCCAGGACTGTAACTGATCTTCTTTCTATCCTCGTGTGTGATCGGATATTGAGGTCGTTCATCTTCGAGACTCAAGCCTGGGAATATTGAAGTCATAGGTTCGCCCACTGGTGGATTGAGCTCAAGCTTCCATTCCTTCTTTACTTTAGGAGGGTGGAAATCGAAGTCTCGAATACAGATTTCAATCGTCCAGGCAAGCATGCATCTTGGGCGCCCCTTGTAACAAACCGTACCGAACCTGGCATTGAGTCACGAACCTTGGAAGCGCCCTTCTTTCTATGCCGTTGGGAGTAGAGTGTGGCTAAGTCGATGGTCCCCCTTCTTATTATATCGAAGCGCATTCCTAGCTTGGAGACTGTCAATGTTTGGATGGCTGAGTTGTTCGGATTCGTGAGGGGGACGGTATATCAACAAGCCTAATTAATATAAGTACCACGCCCGATGGTTTGACTGAAGATCACTTCATTTCCACAACTCGAATTCAGTGCCCTTATTCCACTTCCCGGAGATTGATTCCCCATGTCTGTTCTCCTTGCTAGAGCCAGGGGCCTTTTCAGCCGCTATCTGGGGATAGGATAACGCTTGATTCTATGTATACCGTAACGTTGCTCTCTTGATTCCATGATATCTTATTAGTCCGCTCCATGAGGCGACCATTAGGGAGGAAATGAATGTGATAAAGAAGTAGTCCTGCCTTCACTCCCTTTAGCTGACCATTAGCTACAGCTGGGGAATCGTGTGACATCATTACCTGGCATTTCTCTCTAGTCACATAGCTTCAAATCAAAGTCGAATTCAACTAACAAATTCATTCAGAACTCACATGACCCCACCCTTCACGTACTGGGCGGGCCTCCCTCTCCTTGACAGTCGAGTGTCTAAAGACCCTCTCACTTCAGCAAACGTCATACCTGATACCATTTCCTCTCTCTTGTAGGGCCATTCCAGCCTATCCCGGCAGAGTTTTTCATTGAAATGAAAAGCGACATCGCAATCTAACATCGATGCAAGTCCCGTTAGGAAGGCTGACCAAGAATACCTATTCCCCAGCTGACCTTTTCCATGTTTAGCCATTCTGAAATTCTGATATCACGGTACGAAGGAAGTACAGTTCTCTTTGATCAGGTTTCTCCACTCATTTCAATATTCATCTCCGGAAACAAAAATGAAATAGGAGCCCACGTAGCGGTCGGGATTACCAACCCTCCGTGGAACGGCCATGTCGTCTCAGAACAATCTCGAAAAGGGCTCACACCTCAAGGTTGGGCTCCTACTCTATCCGAGTCGTGGCGAATGAAGGCTGGCGAGTCCTCAAGTAAAGGTATGAGGCGAAGCCGGGTAATTACTATATACAAGGATATCTTCACCAGGCCTTCCCCATTCAAAATCCAAACTGAAGAAGAGAAGTCAAGCGCTCCTAGTTTCATTTGGTAGGGTATTAGGCCATGGCCAACTACCAGGGGCTTGGACCCTTCCTCCCTTTGAATAACGTATTCGCGTAAAAGGCCAAGACAAGAAATCTCAATAGGAATTTTCATAAAGAAAACTTCATAACCAACCGCTACAGACTGAAGTCAAAAGAACTTGAAACGAAGGAGCCTACAGTTTCCCCTCTGGATGGGGAAATCCTTCAAAGCAAGAACATGAAAGCAGAAAGAGTCATCCCTAGAGTTCCCACTTCTTATTAACGTGGCGAGGAAAGGCCTTAGCGGACCACCCTTAGCTAAGAGCGAAGTCGGAAGCACAGAACCTAATGCCATTACTAGAAGGGGACTTTTGGGTCTCCTTCCGACCACTATAAATGCACAATTATCATTAATGGAACCGTGCTGAAAGTTCTTTCTTAAGGAAAAGACTCTATACGGTCACACATAGTAGGAAGACAAGATCGCAAGGGAATCACTAGTTCCATGCCTTCCTCCCTAACGGTCGCCTCTCTCTCTATGTGAAAGCGTGCAAACATGCCTTCTTGGCTCAGAAAGAGGGCATATAATCCAAGTTTTCCCAGCTCGACTCGGATATCGAATAAAAGTGGATTTTTGTGTAACCAGCTCCAGCTCCGGGAATCCATAGATCAATTTCGAAGAGTAAAACGTAATCGAATGAATCGATGCCGCCCATGCCAATGACTGAGTACGACATATGAGCTCAGACCCTTATGTGAGCTTACCTGCGCTAGCCTCCCCGCACGTGCCGATGTCCGCCTCGCTCTTCTATTTTTTTCTGGCATATTCCAGAAATTCCTTATTTAAAGGAAGGTCTCATTCCAGATTCAGTCCCTATGAAATCAAACGCACGTGGATCGTCTGAGATCTATGATATTTATTGCTTTAACACGTCCTCTTACTAAAGAAATACGACCGACGATACAGACAGATGTGATATGATCGATAGAGGTTCCCTATATTGAAGAGTGGAAGGGGAAGTCTCTATTTACATGAAATAAATGATGGGAATGAAGGACGGACGCCCAGCCCATGCATCCCGAGCAGAGAGCTAACCTGGAATGGGATGTATTTGAATAAAAGAACGAACTCAACCGAAGAACTACAATTGAAACAAGACCAGACATTTATTTTCAATCCCCCGGTGCGGTGGGTGGATTGTCTGGGCCAGTCGTCTTCATTCGGACCAGTAGAGGAAAAGAGAATGGATCATGTTATCCATGGGTCCCCCGGAACGAACATTGATGGTCGGATCCCTCTAGTTGCATTCCTTTGTTGAGAGTAGCATGTCTAGTATTCCTGGTGAAATTTAGACTGACTCTATACTATTGCTTCCCTTCCGTAGGGCGCCTCCGGTCATCTTTAGAAATATGGTATTGCCATCTCCGGTGCATCCATCATAAAAAGCATGCCTCCCTAATCGGATTAGCTTGGCTACCCGGCTCTAGTAAGACTTTTCAGACTTCTTACCGCGTGGAGCTAGCATGGGCCTCCCATTCGGTATCAGGACTAAGAGCCCAGTCCAGGGACTGAAGGGGACTAATAAGACTGAATAGACCGACCCCTTTCTTTTTCCCTGTCTCCCGCACCGGTATCGGTGGCTGAACCGCAACTGCTAGTGATGGGACGGAGAAACCCCATTGGTTCTCTCTCTCCAATTAGGAGAGGCTGATAATAAATCGTTTCAGATGCTATTCCCCGCCCAGCCATCGGAGAGAGGAACTGTCCTAGCTGAGCCGCTACGCTCCTCGATTCAAGAAGGGAGATAGGAGGAGAATAAGAGGTTAGCAACGTACGTACGTTTTCCAAGCGAGCCATGGGAGTCTAGATTTTTCGAGCTAGCCCGGAAAAGAGGCAAACCTGTATAAAGGTTTAGGTCCAATCATTCTCCCCATGTGCTATCGGGCATAACCGTGGGGATTAGGATATCACTCCCGTTGTTTAAGGGTAAGAGGTTGATGAATGAGGTTCTTAAGGGGCGTGTGTTGTATATAAATATGGTTCGATTTCGCGTTGTTATTTTGACGACGTTTTAGATAATCCAATCTTCATAGACCTAGTGACTGAATCACTTGAATCGGTTGAAGGCGACCGTGCCGGGAGGCCCAGCGGGTCCCACTGGAGAGGATAGTTTTTACTGCGGGAGAGGCAGGTCCGGGTTTCTGCAATAGGGAGCAGAGCAGGTAGGTCTTCGGAACGCCACACTTTCTGAGCTTTTCCGCTCGCTTTCTGACACTGCCCTTTACCTGAGCACTGTCGAGCAGTCGGTCAAGTACAGGGTTTCCACTAGTGTTTACGAAGTAGTATATCTAGGACTTATGAAAACTGACAACAACTAGGCAAGCTTGCTTGCAGGAATTCTCGTAGTTCATTGAGTTAAGGGAGGACCATTCGTGGGGGGTCGTGGAAGAATTGGGTTCGATTCCCGTTATACGCGATGTGGCGAAAAAGACTGATTAAACGAGATATGCCATGCCTGCATTAAGATTTAAAATGTGTCGTCTACTTCCAGGAAATGTTCGGAACAAAGAACTTTCTCGAATACAACGCCGCATTCTCCGAAGATTGAGGAAAAAGAGGAGATCCATGAAAATTAATCCTTTTTCTCTTAGAAAAAATCTAAACAGTAACATCAAATCACAAACTACACGAAAGTTGCCCCTTTATTATGGGGATTTACCCATAAGGGAGATGCACAGAGGAAGAGAACGAACTTCATATATCCCTTTTCTACTCAATCAAGAAACAAGATCGGACGTGATTCCGGTTCGTCTCCATTTTAGTAACACTCTTCCTCAAGCAAGGCAGCCGATAAGTCATCGAAGGGTTTGTGTGAATAATGGACTGATAAGCATTACTCATTTGAAAGTTTCCCACAGTGATCTAATATCTTTTCCAGAAAATGACGCGAGAACCCGCGGTGAAGAAATAAGGAGATCTTTCTTTATCGACATATCAGTTGAAAAAATCATAGGTCAATTCCTGCCGGTCAGAATGTGGAGAAGAACCAAAACAGAATGGTTCCGCCAACTAAAAACTCAGAGGGGGTGCCGCCTACTACTCAAATCCCGGTTTTTGAAAGAGTTGCGTTCTTCTATGCAAGAAGAAGACTTAGAAATAACAAAGAAGTTTGGATCCGCAAAAGTATGCTTAGGCAGTTCCTTCGCTGAGCACAACAGAATGAAGAGGAATTTGTTTCATTTGAAATACTTCTTCTCGAAGAGAAGGCAGAATAAAAGCCGAAATCTTCCTATTCGAACAAGAAGAAGAAGTCCTTTTGTTTACAAGTCATATTTATATAGTAATTCGACCTATTGCTCCGGATCCCCGTTTATTACTAGGAAGATCAGAATCAAAAGGATCGAACTACCTACTCATTATTCGGAGGTGAATCATAGAACACCAAAAGCTGTGGTATCTTATGGACCTAACATAGGTCACATCCCTCACGACATAAGATTGAAAGATCCAAACCTTCTTCTTCGGAGCGGAAACGGACGTGGCCAAAACATATAAGAAAAGATCGGCGTAGTCGCTCATAGGGACATATCTATCCGGATAGAGGATAGTCTAGATCGATTCATAGATAGATCTCTCTATATAGATAGGTATCTCCGTGGATAGATATATAGATATGGCCCATATCTAGGAAAAAGTGCACTTTTTGACTACTACTTTCATTCATTTTTTACGACCTTATTTTTTACTACTCTTTCTTACAAGGTTTTTTCCATTTTGACAACATTGGTCGGAGCGTAGACGAGCGAGCAGAGCCCAGGAAAGAGGTCAGACCGTCATAGAGCAGTCTTCTACTTCTAGTCGACTGCTGGCCTGAGAGAAGGCAGTCTCTCTCGGGAAACATGGCCCAATTTCTCTTCTTTCTTTTCAAACGGGCAACATAGGTTAAGCCCTCTACAAGATGTAGACCAGCTAAAGAAATTATCGAAAACTGGTCTTAGGGAAGTGTAGCAGCTAGAAGGGACAAAACCAGCCCCAACTCTCTTTTCTTTTTTCCACTTTCCCATGACAAAGTAAATAGCAACCTGTGGTGCATTTGCTATCTATCATAACATCATCAATTGACTCCGGAGAAGAAGCTATACGGGTCACGATACCTGGTTTTCTTCTTCCGCCCCTGTTTCTGTCGCTTATCGTGATTTTTGTATGTTTGCTGGTGCACGTACCTTTCCTGTTTTCCTTTATTCTCCTGTAATGGAAAGAAAAAGTGGCTCCCCGTTTGCTTAAGACGAAATGGAGTACGGAGCTTGGGATGTCGAGAAGTAACCATTGCCTATTGAATGAACCACCCAATCATCTGCTTTGGCTAGAAAAGAGCCCCTCTCTGAGGTCACTTCGTAAGGTAAGAGCGCGGCCTACGCTGCGACCTAATACACATCTCCGTCAGCAAGCAATGTCAAATAGGGCTCTATCTATGTGGCTTTACCTTTCTGCTGTCTCACATTCGGCAAGCCTTAGAGGATAATAGCCTGACTCTCCTAGTCGGTCCTCCCTTTGGTCGCCTTCTTTTTTCTGTCTTCTTATTTTTCCCTTTTCTATGATGTACCATGAGATGAGGTGTCGTAATCCTCACTCAGATTGTGAAGAGTAGCAATCGATTCCTTAGGCATCAAAGAAAAGAGGAAAGGAGTCAATCAGATTAGTCAGACAAGACTACCAAGGTCTGTAATGAATCTGCCAGATCCGCCTCACGTCCGACAAATGTTGTAATAGAGCATCTTACTACTTCATGATCAACCAACTGCAACACTGCAGTAGTGGATTCAGGTGTCGTACCATATCCCGACCTAGCCGCATGAGTTGAAACCACATAAGCTTCTGGCAAAGAGCATTTCCTTTCCGATGGGATCTCCGCCTGTGAGCCAGTACCGGGAGAGTCAAAAGCCAGTGACAGTCGAAAGCCCCAAGACAGTGATGAAGCCGGAGATACCCTACTCCTATGAGATCAGCCTCGGGAGTATAGGCTCAAAATCGTCTCAAGATGATCGAAATCCAAGCCAAGAATTGCGTATATAACGGAATAGTCAATGTACGCTAATCTGGAAGTGAAAGTTTCCCAATTCGATTGAGTCTTTTGTGATGGTAAACTGACCTAGCAGTACCCGGCGGTGTGGTGGACCAACCATTCTTCTTAATTAGGTTCAGGATCTGCCTTCTCCAACCCAGAATAGATGGCTCCTGCAGAACAAGGCTCTTTCTTAGTTCCAACCACCTGGGATGCCTTATTTCTTATCACTAGCAGCACACACACGCATACAGTAGCTTCCCCGTGCACACTGAATATCGTGTCCGACACGACACGAGGACTCGTGAAACTTTGCGAGCCTCGTGTCAGTCACTGCCCCTATCCCTACGTCAAAAATCTCGTGTCGAGGTCGCGTGTCCTGCGCGCAGTAGCCCCCGAGTAGCAGGGGAGCTACAGTGCCGCGCGCGCGCACCCGCACTCGCGTGTCCCGTGTTCCCCACGACTCGACACGACACGCAATACACCACACGACACTGGGAAACCCTAAACGACACCTAGGACTAACTTCCTATTCAAATGGATTTCAAAATCTCACACGAAATGCCCATTGGGGCATTTCATCAAACACCAAGTAATATGCACTGATACGTGTCCAGAACGGACACGAAACGATACGAAAATTTGGGAAACCCTATTCCTATAGTTAGGCTAGGGTTAGGGCAACCTAGAAATGAATTTTACAGAATTTAAAATGAATTAGAGAGGATTATACCCATAGGTGAACAATGGGTCAAAATCCCCAAATGGAAAGAGCTCCACAAACCACCAAAAGTTCTCCAAATTGTTTCCTCCCTGCAAAAACTCAATACCAACAGCAAGAATGTTGGATTTAGGTTCTATTGCAATTTATTTGAAAGAATTTGGAGAAAAAATGGATTTTCTAGGGATTTACAAAGATGGGGACTCACCTCTTCCAAATGGCAAAGTTTCCTAAAGAGGCAACCCTAGTTTTAAGAGCATATAAGTAGGGGAGGGGCTGACCATAGGGGCTGTCCAGAAATCCTAGGGTTAGGGCTTGGTTCAATGGGTGTGGGCTATGGGCCATTAAGCCTATTAGTCATAAAATGACTTGTGACTTCACAAGCCATTTCTATATCAAACTAGCTCCTAATTTCACCAAATTAACCCCAATGAGTTAATCCTCAACAACTTAAGTCATCCTAGGTTTTTAAATCCTAATCATAAAGTCAAGACCTAGGTTAGCCACTAGGTTAGTCTACAAGGTCAACATAAGTCAAAGTCTCTAAAACACCAAAAACAATTATTCTAAAAATCACTCAAAAATCACATTAATTATAAATAATAATAATAATTCCAAATAAATTCTAAAATTTTGAAAATGACCAAAATACCCTCAAGCTAGAATAGTGGTAGTGACAATGTTCAGGAACAATCATAGTTGATTTTGTCTTTTCATGTGAGAATGTCACACGCCAGTCCTAAGATATGGAAAGATAGAGATGGATGAGGCTATCTAAGCCATACGAGGTACTTTGAACGTCGTATGATGATCGTAACAAAAAATATAAGTGATAAGACCCTAGCATGTGGAACATGTCAATCATATGACCGATGAATTTGAACTCTCAATCCAACAAATAACAATAACGACAATATATCATACATAAAAAGTAGTAAGATGTCCCAAACACTATATCACATATGATAATGAAGCTACTAAAGACAAAATGCTACACTAGCATAGTATAACTACATTCATGATCATAATACCAGTAATGATCTAATATATAGAATCACGTCGACTGAGGCTGGAGGGAACATGCTCCTAGAAAACAAGGACTAACACTTGTCATGGCTAAACAAAACAAAATGAATATACATAGTGAATGGGAGAGAAAGGGAACCCACTCGTGCCTCTGAGACACCGATCTATAGGTGTGGACCATCGAGCGAAAGGTACGACAGATTATCGAGCTCCACGAAAAAATATGACCAAGCAAAATCAGTGGAATCAAAATCCCAAGTAACAAGTACTACAAAGGAGGCTCAAGGTTAAAAAAAACTCAACAAAACAATAGGACGAGGACTCACAAACAGTCAGGAGTCAGAATTTCTACCCCTACACCAAACAAGGACAAGAGATAGAGATCGACCCCACGGCCGTTCACGTGTCCAAGCCAACACGCAACAACAATAACAACAACAACAACAACAACAATGACGACGACAAATAAAGATGGAAATAAATAAAACAGGTCGAGATTAGTGCAGTACCACCGTCCCGAAAAAAGGAAATAAATAAAACAGGTCGACGACAAATAAAGATGGAAATAAATAAAACAGGACCACTCTGGAGTTGGACCACAACCCTTAAATCAAACAAGGACATAGTTACAGACCATCCCTCGAGCATAACTTCACTCCTTGCCACGCACCGACACCTGAAGGTAGTATAGATCATTCATATGTTTGCTCTTTCATATAGGTATCGTGTTTTAACCCTACCCAAATCATTTGGCGGTCGACACATCAGAACTTCATGCAAGAAATATTTATCTGAATTAAGGGAAACACGAAGAAATTGTCAAGTAGGAGGGAAGAGTAAGTTTTAGTTGCTTCATTGCAAGTAGCAGATTAGGGTTTGAGAACGGAGGTATATTTAAGTTTGTTATAGAGATGTTTGATATAATAGCTCTATAACGGTTTCAAGAGCAAAATAGGCCTATTTTCAAACAGCTTAGTTCTTATTGTCAATTATTGTAACTACACAAGGGCGAAGCCAAGAAAAATTTTCAGGAGGGGGTAAGTGGAAAAAAAAAACCCATCTGATAACTCAAAACATAAAAAAAAAAAAAAAAAAAAAAATTACACAACTGACCCTATTAGGATTCGAACAGCGGACCTTCTATATAAACACCCAATGCCTCAACTAATTATACTAAGAACCACTTATGATAATGTACTGGTACCTACTCTTATTTATTTCATTTTAAGTCCAGGCTACAGTCCGGGACAACCCAGCTTATCCTCCGCTAGTATAACTACATATTGTTACCTTAATTATGAATAAAAGTCCTATATGTTGATAGATAGGCTATTTGTATGAAAAATAATTATTTACTCAGAAAAATTCACTGAAAAAGTGTATGGAAGTATTATTTCATTGATTCATGATATCTGATCTTTCACCAAATCCAATTGTGTTTACAGCTAATTGCGTTTGAACACAAAGGTTGGTTAAACAAAGGTGGTGTTCTTAGTGCCTATCCATTCATTAACTCCTTTTATTTGCAAACATGTAGATAAATATATATTTATTTGGTATTGAAACCCTTTCAACCTAAACTTTGGAAATGGTCATATGATTCTGGTTGGTTGTGTATGATAAGGATACATAGAATCTACACTTCCAACAATGCTCGACTATAATAATAGCCAGTATCTCTTTGTTTATGATGAGATCTTGCTTTAGGTTTAATAAAACTTTTGTTTATAATCAGCATAAGCATAGAAACAAATCTACATGAGTTATTTTTTTATTTTATTTTTGAGTCTTTATGAAGTGTCTAATAGGCTTTCGATAAAAAAAAAAATGACACATGGCATAGATTTTTGAAGTGTGTCTCCCACAAGGACCACTATTGCTTTTGTAGATCAATCAAGTGGCAACTTTATGTAGTTGTCATCTGCATTATCATTTATATAGTATTGATATGTCTTACTCCAAATGATTAATCATTGTCAACAAGTGAATATCCATCAGTCATATTCAGAGGTTGCTAAATATCTTGTAAAATATTCTTAAGAAATTGGATATCTTTCTCTTCGTACCACATTAACACCCAAACAAAAAATGTTATAAGGTCATTATCATATTGAAATCAAATCATCGAACCGAACATCCCGGATTAATGGAAACGGTCTAAAAAGTGGAGAAAAAATTCATGAAAAATATAAGTAAGAATATACAATTAAGTAAAATTGTTGTCCTACTAACCTAACATAATGGTTTCTAGAGGGTTATTTATAAATACCCACTATGATTTGTATGCATTTTTGGTAACTGTTTTCGTTATCTTAAAAACAAAAAACATCCTCCTGGGTGTTTAATTTTCTACTCACTTTCTTCTATGCACTAGAGGGGTACAACTAATTAACTCTATAAATCAGGAGGATGTTCTTTATTTTTAAAACAACGGGAACAATTACCAAAATACGTACAAACCATAAGAGGTACAACTAATTAACTCGTTTCTAGAATATCCAACTAGGTGAATGACTCATTAGTGCGTCTGGACCGGATTAGCCACCGGGTCCCCGGTTCTCCACTCTGGTCTAGTTTTAACATAAACGGGTGGCAAATTTTTTATTATAGTAATTGACACTAGTGTTTAAAGAATCAGATCGGACCGATTGGTTCAATCGATTGACCCGTGAATCGACAGTTTTTTGTGTGTGACAAAATCAGTGTTGATCCACAGTTTTTTCAAAAATCGATTATATATTTTGTAAAAAGTAATATTTATACAAAAAATAAACTTAGATCACTTAGGTTAATTAAATAGTTGAAATAACTGGCTAAAGTAATTGGTTGAATCGTCGAATCCATCTTCGATCTTGTTTTTAAAACGTCTAAATTATAACTTGATACCTTCAACTATAAATTTTTCAAGTTGACCTAACGGTGTTAAGTGAGATTGAAAATGACAAAAATGTTCCTCCTTTATTCTCTTCCTCCCTCTCTCTTCTGTAGCCCCCTCTCTCCGATGTCATCGCCGAGTGATCAGAATATCGATTCTTAGTGGGAACGTACTAAAATTAAGAATGCTAACTTAAAAAATCTAAACAATTGAGAGTACAAAGTTACAATTTAGCTTTTTAAAATACTTGATTGACAATGTTGGTAAGAAACAAAATTCTTTGGAAACATTCTCTATAGCGGGCGTTGGTGTGTTTAAGTATTGGTCCCTAATAGAGTTATTTGTATTTACCCTCCAATTGTTAATCATATCTCTACTTCCCCCCAAATTTATTTTAATTAGTATTACCCCCAATCTTCGGATAAAGTGCAAATAAACCCTTCTTAGATTTGCGTTTTTGCATTTGAAGACCCCTTGTTTAAAAAAAAATTCACATTTTCATTTTTGTTCCGTTTGTACCCCTGTCGTTAACAGCCGTTAAAATACCTCTAAAAATACGATTTTACCCTCCCCCCACGCTCTCCCTCTCTCTCCGGTGGCGGGGGCTTGTCAAGCGGGACCGACCAGAGGAGAGGGAAGGGTAGCCGGCCAGCGGAGGGAGGAGGGGGCGGGTCGAGCTAGGGGTGAGCATTCGGTTAATTCGGTTCAAATCGAACCGAAAACTGAATTGAACCGAAAATCGAATAAACAAAACCGAAACCGAACCAAATTGGCCCATAACTGAATCAAACTGAACCGAATTAAATCGGTTCGATTTTCGGTTTATTCAATTTTTTGGTTTATTTGCACTTTTTTGTTAATATATATAGTTCTTAAATATACCCAAATTTATTTAGTATATATCTGTAGTGTGTGTGTGTGTGTGTGTGTATATATATATATATATATATATATTTTTTTTTTTTTGAGGGTGTCCACTTCTTAATGGTGCTTGGAGGCATGCCTCCAAGGGGGCTCGAAACCGCGCCACTGCGTCGGAGTGCTCCAGCGTTCCCAACGGGCTACGTCCACTGGTAAGCTGTAGTGTGTGTGTGTATATATATATATATATATATATATATATATATATATATATATATATATATATATATATATACAGACACACACTAAATTTTAAATATATATATATATATATAAACTAAATTTTCTTATTCGGTTTTAGGTTTTGGACCGAAACCGAATAAGAAAATTTAGTATTTTCAAAACCGAAATCGAACCGAATCTTTTTTAAAGCGAATGGAATCTCGGTTCGGTTCGGTTCGATTTTTTCTTATTCGGTCGCCCTCGACCCCCCTCCTCCCTCCGCTGGCCGGCCATGCTCGACCTAGGGGTGAGCATTATTCGATTTTGCACCGAAAATTGAACCGAATCGAATAAGAGATTCGGTTCGATTTAAAAAAAAATTGGTTCGGTTTTGGTTTTGAAAATACTAAAAATCTTATTCGTTTTCGGTTTCGGTCCAAAACCGAATATATATATATATATATATATATATATATATATATATATATATAGAGAGAGAGAGAGAGAGAGAGAGAGAGAGAGAGGTATATACTAAATATATATATATATATATATATATATATATATATATATATTACAGATATATATACTAAATAAATTTAGGTATATTTAAGTACTATATATATTAACAAAAATGTGCAAATAAACCAAAAAATGAATAAACCGAATAAACCGAAAATAGAACCGATTTAATTCGGTTCGGTTTGATTCGGTTATGGGCCAATTCTGTTCGGTTTCAGTTTTGCTTTTTCGATTTTAGGTTCAATTCGATTTTCGGTTCGGTTTGAACAGAATGCTCACCCCTAGCTCGACCCGCCCCCTCCTCCCTCCGTTGGCTGGCCACCCTTTCCTCTCCTCTGGTCGGCCCCGCTTGACAAGCCTCCACCACCGGAGAGAGAGGAGGGAGGGGTAAAATCTTATTTTTAGACGTATTTTAACGACTTTTAACGGCAGGGGTGCAAACTGAACAAAAATTAAAATGTGAATTTTTTTTTATAAACAAAAGGTCTTCAAATGCAAAAATAAAAATCTAAAGAGAGTTTGTTTACACTTTACCATAGGATTGGAGGGATTACACTAATTAAAATAAAATTGGAAGAGAATTAGAAATATGATTAGTAATTGGGAGGATAAATACAAATAATAACTCTCCTTAATAATGTTGGTGCCTGTAGTGTCACAGACTCACAATAGAAAAAAAAAAAAAAAAAAAAGATACCGCTTTCGACGTGGGACCCACACCTCACGTGACGGGAGGACACAAGGGTACGCGCATACACAGCCCATTGGCTATCTCCGGTGACTCATTCTAGCACCCGAGGATAAGTTTGACGCCTGCAAAAAAGGAAAAGAAAAAGAAAAGCTACTCGAGTCCAAAAACTCGACACCTCCCTATAAAAGCACCCATATTCCAACGGAGGAGGAACGGAAGAAGAAGAAGGAAATCAAAAGGAAAGGATGAGTTACTTGAGCAGAGCTTGCATGGCCGCCAGCGCCGCCGCGTTCCGGGACAGCGCCGCCGAGCAGGGAGCGGCCAAGCCCATGCGCCTCGCGCTCCTCCCCGCCGCGGCCGCCTCCATCTGCGCCGGCCGCGTCCTCTCCGCCGGCGGCGGATCGTCGGAAACCGACCGGGACGATGCGGTGAGGAAGGCCTTGTTCATCAGCTGCTGGGCCGCCTGCTGAAATGGATGCTCCCGTCACCGATTTAATTTATAATCGGAGAGACTCACCGGGTTATCGGGTTTGGATCTGGACCCGATTTGCTCTCTTTTGCGCTTGCTTTGGGTGGCTTTATTTGGGAAAGAACAGCAGTTATTGTATATATATAGAGAGAGAGAGAGAGAGATGGGGGAACTTGTAAATAGTTTCATTTGTAGATCTACAAACGAGTAATTTGCCACAAAAAAAAAAAAAAAAAAAAATTGCAAATTGTAATGGAGACGAGAAATAAAGCATACTATTATCTCTAAGTTTGGTAATAATTTTGTTTATCATCTTTCAGCCATTCAACCAATCAATAATGTCTCGAAGAGCTGGTTTTGCTAAAAATCTAATATTTTTTTCAGAAAATTGCAAGAAAAGCATTAAAGTTTTGTACAAAAGACATCAAGTTTCGGAAAAATACATTTTGAGCATCGAAACGACATTTTAATTGTCGTTTGCCGACGTCACGGACATTTTTCCTAACCCTTTCTGGGTTACAAGTGGATTAAGAATGGTCGAAAGGATTAGGGGGAAGGCGTCAATTGTAATGTCGTTTGCTGACATCATCTGACGTCAGCTTTTGGCAATTGGAATGTCGCCGTTTGATTCTTTGATTTTTTTTTTTTTCCTTCCGTTGATTTTTTTTGCCGAAATTAAAAAAGAAAACTTTTACGCTGACGTCATCTGACGTCAGCATACGGCATATAAATTGTCCTTTTTTTTAGGGTAACGGCTCTTTTTTTTAATCGGCTATTTTGTTTTTTGTTGGCAACAGTCTTTTGCCAACGGCTCTTTTTTTTTTAACAAACATATATATAGTGGTGGTAGTCAGAACCATTTTTTCTCATCTTACACCAAAAAATTTTGTCCATCAAATTTCTCTCCCATATCTCATCCGGCGCTCATCTACAGCAGCAGTCTACTTTCGTTCTGGATGCAACAAAGACGTCAATTTTAATCTACTTCCAACTTGAGGATCAACGATATACTTTGCAGGCTACTTCTTTCTGGAGCAACAATAGTAAAATTTTATAGTCTCTTTTTTAATTATTGATATATCCAGCTGAATTCATGGATCAGACACTCACATTAATCTGCTATCACGGAGGTGTTCTAAACGGATTATCGTACGAAGGTGGCACAACTAATCTTATTTCTACTTATCAAAGTATTTCATTTGAAAATATAAGAAATATTATTATAGAACGTTATTCTATTAACTATTCTTTCGTAATTAGTTTTTTTTTACAGATACCTATTTAGTAATAGATAGTGAAGAATCTTGGAGATTTATTATTCAGAATAATGTAGATGCATCTTGTATAAAAATTTATATTACCGCAACACTGAGGAATATTAGCACAAATATTACTCATACTAGTGCACCTGTTTTTAATAGCCAAAATTTACTTTCTGGAGCTAGTACTTCCAACCAAATAAATGTACAATGAAAGTAGTGATGATAGTGCAGACCTAGTAGAAGATCTAGACTATTATTTACAGAAAGACGATGATCCTTCACAAGGTAGTACTCCTGAATTATTTTTGCATAGAGAGTTTTCTTCCTCTTATGAATTTAGAAATTTTGTTCGAGATCTTGCAATTCGTCATAATTTTAGTGTTAAAAGCAACCATAACAATTCGACAAGAATTGTATACAAATCTTCAGATTGTTCTTGGAGAGTATACGCTAAAGCAGTTGGTCAAAGCGACACTTTTATAATTGAGACATTTGTATTACAACATTCTTGCACAGTATGTTACCACAAGGACAACATCGACAAGCTACTGCTAAATGGATTTGTGAAAAGGTAATAGGTAAAATTAGAGACAATTCTTATAGCGCTTGTAATATTGTAAAGGATATTCTTAGAGAATTTCGAGTGTGCGTTACGTATTCAAAAGTTTGGAGAGCAAAAGACCTTATTCAAAATTAATGGTAGTTATATTGATGCCTACGGTAGTCTTAAAAAATACGATTTTACAATTATGGAAACAAATCCTGGAACGAAGTGTTTTTTAAAAACCGTAGGAAATAATATTTTTCAAAGAATATTTATTTGTTGGAAGGCATGCATAAATGGTTTTTTGCAAGGTTGCTTACCCGTTATTAGTGTTGATGCAACTTTTCTTACATCTAAATTTCAAGGTAATTTATTTGTAGCATGTGCTCATGATCCTAACTATTAATTATATCCAATTGCTTATTGTATTGCTGAAAATGAGAATACTGAATCGTGGACATGGTTTTTACAATGTTTAAAATCTTCATTTGAAACTTGTTTTGATCGGTGGGATGCTATCTCATTTATATCTGATAAGCAAAAAGGTTTAATTCGTGGAATACATGATATCTTTCCTAGCTCTCCACATTTTTTTTGCATTCAACATTTTAAACAGAATATGAGAAGTCAATGTACTAGTACACGACAATATCAAGTATGGTTAGATAAACTTGCTCGCTCTTATAATGATATTGATGCGACATAATGGTTTGAAAAGATTAAATCTGCTAATATTGATGTTTTTAATTGGATTGTTGGGACAAACGATGAAAATCGTAACTTTTCACATTGGATTACTGCTTATGCACCATGTCCTAGACTAGATATTAACACGTCTAACATTGCAAAGAGTTTTAATAATTGGATTAAGAATTTGCGTGATAAACCAATCACCACATTGCTTGATGGCATTAGAGCTAAAATCATTACTATGCATGAAAAACATAGACAATTTGCTGAAAACCTGGATACGATCTATTGTCCAAGGATGCTCAAAACTATGGCACGTATTAAAAGAGAGGTACATCATTTTCAAATGCTGCATATCAATGCATATAAATTTGAAATATATGATCATGAAAGTAGTAGAAGATATATAGTGGATTTAGAAAATAGAACGTGTACGTGTTTTCGCTGGCAGCATACACTTTTACCATGTGTACATGCTTACTTTTCTTGTCAATCTAGTAACTTGCAAGTAGAAAGCTATTATCCTGAACAATTTTCTGTTGAAAATCTTAAAAGAGTATATGCGCCATGTATGCAAGCGATTCCATCTCCATATACTCCAGAAGATAAATTGGTAAGAGGTGAAATTGGAGTACCAAACGTTGGACGTAGAGCCGGCAGACCCAAAGAAAATTATTTTTTGACAAGGGAGCTGGGGACAAGAGATCTTCATTGCAGCAACTGCGGGGGCATTGGACACAACAGAAGAAAGTGTACAAGAGCACCAAATTTGGATTAAGATTAACTTTAACATTAGTTCATAAATTGCTTTTACACATCAACTACATGAAAGTCAATAATCACCTCTATGCATCCTATCATAATGCCTACGATCGACTGGCCTAAGACCCAGTCTAGCCCGCCTAGCTGCTATTTGCTCCGGTGTCTCCCCTGGCAATGGCTGATAGTCATCAACGGCCTCTTCTGTAGTGTTCTGGGTGTAAGGCGGTGTGTCAAATATTGATCTGCAGGTATCCTCAGCAAATGAGCTCCAATCAAATTCACTGGTGTTTGACGGCGGCAAGGTTTGCAGCGAAGGATGTCCCCACGGCCCATGATCTCGATCAAGCTGTGACCAACTCATCGCCTCCTGCGACTCAAGGCCTCCCATCAAATTCATCGGTGCTTGTGATGAACTCAGGCCAACCTCAAGTATACGCGAAGTCCATGGCGACCAGGTCTGCTCCGGCTGACATGGCTGCGACGAGCCCTCCTCGGCAAATGTAGGCGACGAGCCCTCCCCGACAAATGTAGGCGACGAGCCCTCCGCTGAACCCTCTCCCCAACGACGTGGACATCTCCTAGGGACGTGACCAATAGGATGATCCTCAGGGATCTCCAACGGTGGTACAGGAGGCAAATGTGGTCGACGGAGCGTTTGCATCGATGACTGAACCAGTGATTGTAGATCGGCTGAGGGATTCTGGGAAGCGGCTTCCCATTGGTCCAGCTAAAATAGAAAATGTATTAGATTTAAGCATGTACCAGTGAATTTAGACATATATATATCATTATTTATTTGATTTATATTTATGCACATACCATCATATTTACTTGTAAGGTCCTAGTACGATGACTATAATCATCCATTGCTCGTTGAGTAACCCGAGCCTCCTCAAAGACATATTGGCGGTTCTGGATGCGCGGAACACCGTACCAGCTCAAGAAGTGATATGTGCCAAAGACTGCAGCAATTGTGCAATTAAGATATAAGCTTTACTAGAAATTTAACCTTATCTATAAGTATTATAATTTAAAACTTACAGTCATTGTCATCATCCACAACGGCCGACATGTCGGTCACGTCATGTGTGGTATATCGGTGCTCCCATCCTAAACAATGTTGTTGAATTCGCGCCATTCTCCGTGATCTTCCAATACTTGAGGGCAGAGGGTCTAACGGTATAACTTGTTTCAACCCTAACTGTCGCAGGACACGATCAGCGGGATGAAACATAATGAACGAATTGTACATGACATAATATCTATGTCTACTACTCTCAACAACATCATCTATCACCTCCTGCGGGCACGATTGAGGAGTCCAGTTTACCTATGACACATTTAAATATTACGGTTCATATTGTATCGACAAAGATAAAAGTGAAATGTAATAAAGATAAAATATTTACCTCGGTGGCAACTAGTTGAAATTGTTTCGATAAATGGATACCACTCGTGTAAGACAGTGAGCGGGATCCGTATCGTCGGAGTTCCATCTAACTCCTGCCGGAAAGATCTGCCGGCCTAGTGGGATGCGGTTAAGTGGCCGACCGATATAAAAATGTTCATATGACCATAGCTGCATATCAGAAATATGGGCCAACATTAAAAATTTGTAACAGACGTAGTTGTAAATTCACTCGGTTTATCAATTGTACTTGTATGAGAGTCACACAGCCGGAGATACCCCGATGCAAACTTTCCCCTTCTCTAACAGAAACAAAGGTAGTCATCGAACTGTAGAGATATGCCAAGACTGCTGCACCCCAGGCAAATGGTGAAGGCTCTCCCAAGTTTTCGAAAAATGGAAGAAAGTAAGCGGAAACCTTGTTTGCCGTGCCATCAGGAAATAGAAGACACCCACATAGGCTTAATAAGTAGGCTCTAGTGCAGCATATTACCTAAAATTACATGAAAATTTGTTGGTATTAAATTGGAATATTATAATTCAAGTGTACAAAATATGTAATACGTACCTGTGCGTCATCTGGAGTAACAAACTCCGAACCGATGTGGTCAATATGCTGAAAATTGGTACGTAGCCAAGTAAGCTTGATGCCAGCACTGGTACCTTGATCTGGTGCTGGATCACGTTCTAAATAGGTCCTAATGAGGTTACCCACATTTGCACTCTCATCAAAATATACAAGGGTACCGTTAATCTGTAACCCCAAGATCATCGCCACGTCGGCCAAGGTAATCATCATCTCACCAACCGAAAACTGGAATGTGTTTCGTACCGGCCACCACCGCTCGACCAAACTCAAAATGTGATCCCTATCGTGACGTCTGAGACGAACTGCGTCGACGTGGAAAAATCAAAATGACTCCACAAGTTGCTTTTGGAGAAATGATAGCTCCCAACCGTGACGCCATTCCCCATGCTCACGGAATCTAACCTCCGGAGGATATTCATATAACTGTAAAATATTTTTGGTTAATTCATAACTTTTTTTTCTAAGAAGCAAAATTTATTCAGCAGGAAAATTACCGATCCTGAGAATACGCGGTCTGAAATGTGGGACCGTCGCTCCTCACGGATAGTTGGTGTTGTTGGTCCACCAGGAATACGTCCATCGTTTTGTATTGCCATCTGAAATATGTCATAATTAAAACTATATTTAACTAAATTTAACCACAGCTTATTGTGTTGCCATCATTTTGTGTTGACATCATGATACGACATTTCGATTGCCGTACGACATTTTGTGTTGCCATCTGAAATATGTCATTAGAATTGTTTGACCTAGGATTGACATTTCTACAAATATTATTTTACGTCACAATATTATTTCTAATAATTTCTATAAATTATTTTAAATTATTTTAAATTATTTCTAATAATTTCTAATAATTTCTAATATATACTTAACAAATATTTCTAATAATTTCTATAAATTATTTTATACATTTACCACTACCGCCCACAATATTATTTTACGTCACAATATTATTTCTACAAAATTATTTCTACAAAATTTCTAGAAAATTTTTACAAAATTATTTCTACAAAATTTTGTACAAAATTATTTCTACAGAATTACCACTACTTCCCACAATATTATTTCTACAAAATTTGTACAAATTTACTATAGAAAACAATCACTACAAATTACATAAAATTTTCTAGCAAATTACAACAAATTTCTAACAAATTACATGAAATTTCTACAAAATTTTGTACAAAATTATTTCTACAAAATTACCACTACTTCCCACAATATTATTTCTACAATATTATTTCTACAAAATTTGTACAAAATTACTATATAAAACAATCACTACAAATTACATAATTATTTCTACAAAATTGGTGCAAAACAACCACTACTTCCCACAATATCATTTCTACAAAATTACTATACAAAATTTGTACAAATTACATAAAATTTCTACAAAATTACCTCTCCTGCCTCTTCTCCTCCTCTCTCTCTCTACTCCTTCATTTCCTCCTTCTCCTTCTCCTTCTCTTTCTCCTTCTACTTCTACATCCACAGCAGCACTCCTTCTCACATTTACCAGGACAAAAGTTTACCACTACCGCCCGCCCACAGTAAAATTTTTTTTTTTTAATCCGGACGACATTTACTTTGCCGTAAGCTGACGTCATTCGACGTCAGCGCCCAAAAAAAATGAAAAAATTAAATAAAAAATCCTAACGGCAATAGAAGAAAAAAAAAACGGCAAATGGATTGACGTATGCTGACAGGGGGTGACGTCGGCAAACGACAATTGAATTGTCGTTCCTTTGTTAATCCAGTCTCCACTTTCTAACCTATATTCTGGTTTAATTCTAATATATTCTGGTTTAATGGTTAGGTGAGGCTGACTGTCAAGACCCGCACCCTAGAGTTAGGGCACGAGAACGTAACAACGCCCAGCCTACGCCGCAGTGTCGGCGGTAGAACGCTATCCTAGGTCTCAATGCATCTAACAATATAAGACTAAACAGTTTATTCTCCCCGAATGGGGGTGACATAGCAGAATGTAAACTCAATCACATCTAAGGTAGAGCATAAAGGAAGATAGATAAAACATGAAATCGAAAAGAGATACAACAGATAGAAGTCTAAGTGTCTAAGATACAAACTCAGAATACATCTCAAAACCCAAATACAGTAATCCATAAATACAACTCAAGATGACTGAAAATAAACTATAAGCAAAAACCCTAGCTATCTATGCAACATCTACTGTCTCCACTAGGCTAGCAGGCAACCTCTAGACTATCTGTAAAATTTATCAACAAGTCCAGTCAGGACAGGAGCGAGCACATTACATCTCAACAGTTCATAGCAGGTTAGAAAATATAATCATGCAGTAAAGTAAGATATAGATACTGAAGGAAATGCAGTATATAAACTGAGAGAGAACTGTAATAGAAATATCTACTATACATAGAGAACTAATAGTGACTAGTGAGTCAGAGTAAAATATAAACATGTGAATGGCATATGAGATTCATGACTACAGCTAAGAGAGTGATTCATGACTACAGCTACTTAGATAATATTCACATGTCTATTTCTACTCCTCCATCCCCAATCAATACACAAAGATCTGTTCAAGTTATGTTAAGATTCGTGAAACTTCACATGGCTCATAAAATGAGTGATACGTGAAGGTGATTCATGATGGCTCTGTGAACATGAGAGTACATGTGTCACAAGCGATTCGTGAATCAGAGGAAGCATAGAGATACGTGATGATTCGTGAAACGCACAAAACATGCCGTATCCGATGCTCCCGAGGGGATAACATCTCATGAAAAGATCCATATAGTACCAATCTGTGTGATCAACATGACAGTATCAAGTAAAATAATTTAAAGCAGGAAAATAATTCTAAACAGGATATGAAATGATCAGAGAATGTACTCGCCTGATATCTGAATGTCCAAGGTAAAGATACTGTCCGAGGAGAGGTGTCTGGCTCCTAATAAGAACAGCACAAGTCACAACATGTCCAGAAGGGTAATATAAAGCACTACAATGCATTCTACATGAATCTAGGTCAAACTAGGCCAAAGTCAATCCTTGGTCAACTCTGGTCAACTGCACTAGTCAAACTAGGTCATGTCCTAACCCAGCAAGTCTTACTAGACCTAACCAAGACTATCCTAGCAAGCACACATCAATACAAGGCTATACAAGCCAACATACACCCAACTCTATATAGCATGTAATTATTCAATACGCAAATAGACAAGAATTCACATTTGATATACACTAGGTAATCTATTACTTTAAGCTACATATGTCCACACATATATACACATGCATATATTGGTATTCAACATTAGGTCTATAATCATGGTATTTTAAATGGTTATATAAACTTATATATTACAACACAATATGCTAACATATATATAATATAATACATAACTAAGTTAACTATATTCATAAATACTTATTTAAGAGGCTATGTGTGTGTATGTGAACATGGCAAAGGGACAAGTGAGGGTTAAATGGACATACATAGTATATACATATCAAAGAGTGTCAAAGTGTAAGTGAACAATGTGTCAAGTGTGATAGTGTCAACATAGTGTAAGGGGGTACATGAGGTAATATAGGATTTGTGTCAACATAGAACATTACATCTCATTAACTTGTATATTGCATACATTACATCTATTATTACATTACATTCATGCTTGCATTCATTCATCATTCATTTATTCTCTTGCACCACTACATGTACCATACATTACATACTATAAAACCTACATATTCATTAAAAGCCATACTTATACATGCTTACATTAGATAGGATACTTACACCTCATACATCATTTATTTAAACATTTACTCATGCTTGCATTCTCTATTTAATTACATAATGTATATATATTAACATGGGTTAAAATCAAATAGAACATTATATTACACACAAGGGTGCACAAAATGCATATGCCGAATAGTAACTCCTACTAATAATCAATACTGTACCATCTCAGTATGAATTAAAATCTAGGATTAAAGTATGTTATAGATCTATGTGTTAGCTTTCCGAAACTTCAAACGGATCGCGTTTTCGTTTCTGGAAACTCCCGGAATCGCGAAAACACCGAGAACGCGTTTGTCTTTCGTACAGCTGACACTCAAATAATTCTCCAGAAAGTTACAGAAAGAATTATGCCTATTAATACATGTTTTTGGAAAGCTAACTTCAATACGCTTCTTTTAAAAAAAACGGAAGATTAAACCGAGCTTTGAGCTAGAAGTTATGACATTTCTAAGTTAGGGCTGAAATTAAAAACGTGGATAAAAATCATGACGGATTTGGGTAGTTTGAGACAAAAGAATACAAGTATATAACATAATATATCAAGAACTCACTCTCTACACTAATATATATATATGAGACACTATAGAACACATCTCCAATACAAAAATATGAGATTAAACATGTAATAATTCATTCATACATAACAACAACACATAGTGTGTCCAAATTTGGAATTTTCCCACATGGACACAACCACAACACAAAGGACACTCCTATGACCTCCAAATGGACACGAAATGGACACAAATGGAGATACAACCATGGAGGTCATTCCTATGGGTTCAAAATAGACCTATAGGTATGAGGAAATGAAAAGGAGAAGGGATTTATACCTCCCGGTAGATCGAATCGAAGAAAAGCCTTCCCGGAGCGACACCGACACGTAGAGATTCCAAAAGGACACGAACGAGCTCCGAATCCTCCCAAACTTGGGTAGCTTCCTCCTTGGCTAGAATGGAGAAGGAAAAAAGAAGATTTGATGGCGAAATGGAAGGATTTGGTGGAGAAATTGCTAGGGATTGCTCTCTAGAAATTTGGGGAAGAACAAGAGAGAGAGAGTGTGGATGAGAATAATGAAATGAACTTGAGCCTATCCTCTCCCAAAGTGGCTGGCCATATGGGACTATTTGTCCTATTATGGTAAGGTCCAAAATGCCCCCTCTAACCTATTCTATGAGTATTAGGAAAGGGCCAATTGGTTGGGGCTAAATTAGTCATTCTAAAGTCTCTAATCACACTAACCTTATCCATAATAATTAGTCTAACCTCTAACTAAAATATTTCTATCATGTGGACTAAAATTAATATCATGTGGGCCATGCCTAACTAGTGTGTGGGTCCCACTAGAGTCAAACTATCCCCGGGTCTCCGTTTCAAGTCGGATTGAGTTGAAATTCGAACCCGACTCAAATAACCCCAAAACAATATCATAAATAATAAAATAAATTTTAAAAATATTCAAAAATGTAAAATGACAAAAATACTCCTATTTCTGAAAACTTGGGTTGACAAATTCCTCGAAATTAAAACCAAACAATAGTAAAATGTCAAAATCACAAGTCATAATTTTAAATAGTTTAAAAATGATTAAAAATTATCAAAAATCATAATATAAAATAATTATCAATAAATAATAATTATAATTACAAAATTTTAAAATTACCCTCATTTGGAAAAACTGGGTGTTACAATCCTACCCACCTTATAAAAATTTCGTCCTCAAAATTAAGATGATCGCACCCCCTTCTAGGTCAAACATAGTCAAGGGTCAATCACTAGTCAATTTCTCAACATCCAAGTACTTGGTCATCATCTGGTCAACTTCTTAGGGTTTTACCTATGCTAGCTATTTAGGTGTTGGCAACTAAAATTTAGCAAAAGAGAAACTCTATAATAGACTAGCTCTTAACTTCCCAATCCTATCAAGTCACCTATAACTAAATACCTACAAGTTAAGCACATGAATACCAAATACCACACACACATATATATATATATATATATATATATATATATATATATATATATATATATATATATATATATATATATATATATATGCTCAAGAACAACAACCCATCACATATATCCTAAGTATATCATCTATATATATACATGACTGATCAACCAAGGCTTAAGGCAGACTAAACTTATAAGGGTCTGAAACAATGCTTAGAACTAGGCTAAGGATGAATGGTCTGAATCAAGGAGACATGGTATCTAGTGAAGGGTCTGCACACTGCCTATAAAGGTGATCAACACAAAGGAACTCAACACGAAGGAAACTTAACTAAAATGGAAAACTAAACCAAGTATAGGCTAAATAACATGTTTATAACCCTATACAACAATGGCCTATAGATACCAACTAACCTCTATCCCATATGCCAATATCATCTGCAATCTATTTATGCAAATAGACCTCTCGGTCTTAGGTAAAATTACAACTATACTCAAAGGCAGGCTCTGGTCATGGGTGCCTCACTGGAAAAGGTAAGAGAAAGTAGTAATAATCATCAAGGATGTAAGGCATACTAACATCCTATGTGTAACTGGTTGGTATTATAGATAACAGGAGAATTATCTGCAATGGGTTACTATTCTAACACCAATGCTAACTATCACCTCTAGGGTACAAACACTCTACAAGTCATCATACCATTATACTATGAAGGAACTACCTATGAATACGCTCTACAAAACTAAATATCCCTACTCCTAAGTCATTTATAACAATCAAAAGGGTATGATGTTTAAACCTTCTCAAGATACAATCTGTTAATCATATGCGTCTGTCCAAAATCATGTTGTCCAGAGTTTTCATCTTGCTAGTGAGCAAGGCTTAGATAATCACCGAGTCCTTGACTAAGGTACGTACCTCTAAGTTCATGGTATTTAAAATTTTCACACTGCCGCGTGCGACGACGAAAACCTTAAATTCTCATACCCGAGAATACATCCAAAATCTGACTATATGTCCCCACTATGTCAACTAACACGACTATCGAGAATTCTAGATCCATGATTTAGGCGACCTAGCCCATATGATTTTCTCAGAAGAAAAAAAAACAAACACAACAAAAGAGTAACATGACAAAATTAATCAATCAACAAGGAACAGATGGAATCAGATTTCAAGGTAATTATAAAAGACAATTGCGGGAATGGAATTGAGAAGAACGGAACTTGCAGTAAGATCTCCAACGGTCTGTGCATCCTCGACTGTCCTGACGATAGCTCGCCCTGCTGGTTTCCTCCAGCCTGATGCTGATACTGCACAAATCTCTGCTGCTGATGCCGCATGAATCGCTGCTGCTGAGAGAAACCAAAAATGAAGGGAAAAGTCTCTGTACAGACGGAGGTGCACCTCCAATGTAACAGAAACGCCAACCTGAGTCGGCACAACAGAAACTGCGGTCTCGAGGCCCTGGTGAACAGGACGAGGGGTAGCCAGCCTCTCGATAGTATCCCCCGAACCGAAGCGATGAGATCATGTCTTCATAACCATCATGAAGACAGATCAAAACAAGAAAAAAATTTCTGAGAATGAAGCAAAAATTCAAAGGAGATCAGTTTATATCCAAGGGAAACAACAAGCAGCAATTTAGAAAAAAGGATATGATAAGGAGTTTTTCCTAATGTGATTGAGTACCTCAAAAAAAATATCCTAATCGTACTGCAGGCTGTAGTGATACTCTAATTCGAATACCACTACATAAACTCGACCTGCATGGGCCACCACTAAAAACGTGTCACGACTCGCACCCTAGAGTTAGGGCACGAGAACGTAACAACGCCCAGCCTACGCCGCAGTGTCGGCGGTAGAACGCTGTCCTAGGTCTCAATGCATCTAACAATATAAGACTAAACAGTTTATACTCCCCGAATGGGGGTGACATAGCAGAATGTAAACTTAATCACATCTAAGGTAGAGCATAAAGGAAGATAGATAAAACATGAAATCGAAAAGAGATACAACAGATAGAAGTCTAAGTGTCTAAGATACAAACTCAGAATACAACTCAAAACCCAAATACAGTAATCCATAAATACAACTCAAGATGACTGAAAATAAACTATAAGCAAAAACCCTAGCTATCTATGCAACCTCTACTGTCTCCTCTAGACTAGCAGGCAACCTCCAGGCTATCTGTAAAATTTATCAACAAGTCCACTCAGGACAGGAGCAAGCACATTACATCTCAACAGTTCATAGCAGGTTAGAAAATATAATCATGCAGTAAAGTAAGATATAGATACTGAAGGAAATGCAGTATATAAACAGAGAGAGAACTGTAATAGAAATATCTACTATACATAGAGAACTAATAGTGACTAGTGAGTCAGAGTAAAATATAAACATGTGAATGGCATAGGAGATTCATGACTACAGCTAAGAGAGTGATTCATGACTACAGCTACTTGGATAATATTCACATATCTATTTCTACTCCCCCATCCCCAATCAATACACAAAGATCTGTTCAAGTTATGTTAAGATTCGTGAAACTTCACATGACTCATAAAATGAGTGATACGTGAAGGTGATTCATGATGGCTCTGTGAACATGAGAGTACATGTGTCACAAACGATTCGTGAATCAGAGGAAGCATAGAGATACGTGATGATTCGTGAAACGCACAAAACATGCCGTATCCGATGCTCCCGAGGGGGATAACATCTCATGAAAAGATCCATATAGTACCAATCCGTGTGACCAACGTGACAGTATCAAGTAAAGTAATTTAAAGTAGAAAAATAATTCTAAACAGGATATGAAATGATCAGAGAATGTACTCGTCTAATATCTGAATGTCCAAGGTAAAGATACTGTCCGAGGAGAGGTATCTGGCTCATAATTAGAACAGCACAAGTTACAACATGTCCAGAAGGGTAATATAAAGCACTACAATGTATTCTACATGAATCTAGGTCAAACTAGGCCAAAGTCAACCCTTGGTCAACTCTGGTCAACTGCACTAGTCAAACTAGGTCAAACTAGGTCATGTCCTAACCCAGCAAGTCTTACTAGGCCTAACCAAGACTATCCTAGCAAGCACACATCAATACAAGGCTATACAAGCCAACATACACCCAACTCTATATAGCATGTAATTATTCAATACTCAAATAGGCAAGAATTCACATTGGATATACACTAGGTAATCTATTACTTTAAGCTATATATGTCTACACATATATACACATGCATATATTGGTATTCAACATTAGGTCTATAATCATGGCATTTCAAATGGTTATATAAACTTATATATTACAACACAATATGCTAACATATATATAATATACATACATAACTAAGTTAACTATATTCATAAATACTTATTTAAGAGGCTATGTGTGTGTATATGAACATGGCAAAGGGACAAGTGAGAGTTAAATGGGCATACATAGTGTATACATATCAAAGAGTGTCAAAGTGTAAGTGAACAATGTGTCAAGTGTGATAGTGTCAACATAGTGTAAGAGGGTACACGAGGTAATATAGGATTTGTGTTAACATAGAACATTACATCTCATTAACTTGTATATTGCATACATTACATCTATTATTACATTACATTCATGCTGGCATTCATTCATCATTCATTTATTCTCTTGTACCACTATATGTACCATACATTACATACTATGGAACCTACATATTCATTACAAGCCATACTTATACATGCTTACATTAGATAGGATACTTACACCTCATACATCATTTATTTAAATATTTACTCATGCTTGCATTTTCTATTTAATTACATAATGTATATACATTAACATGGGTTAAAATCAAATAGAACATTATATTACACACAAGGGTGCACAAAATGCATATGCCGAATAGTAACTCCTACTAATAATCAATACTGTACCATCTCAGCATGAATTAAAATCTAGAATTAAAGTATGTTATAGATCTATGTGTTAGCTTTCCGAAACTTCAAACGGATCGCGTTTTCGTTTTCGGAAACTTCCGGAATCGCGAAAACACCGAGAACGCATTTGTCTTTCGTACAGCTGACACTCAAATAATTCTCCAGAAAGTTACAGAAAGAATTAGGCCTAATAATACATGTTTTTGGAAAGCTAACTTCAATACGCTTCTTTAAAAAAAACGGAAGATTAAACCGAGCTTTGAGCTAGAAGTTATGACATTTCTAAGTTAGGGCTGAAATTAAAAACGTGGATAAAAATCATGACGGATTTGGGTAGTTTGAGACAAAAGAACACAAGTATATAACATAATATATCAAGAACTCACTCTCTACACTAATATATATATATATATATATATATATATATATATATATATATATGAGACACTATAGAACACATCTCCAATACAAAAATATGAGATTAAACATGTAATAATTCATTCATACATAACAACAACACATAGTGTGTCCAAATTTGGAATTTTCCCACATGGACACAACCACAACACAAATGACATTCCTATGACCTCCAAATGGACACGAAATGGACACAAATGGAGATACAACCATGGAGGTCATTCCTATGGGTTCAAAATAGACCTATAGGTATGAGGAAATGAAAAGGAGAAGGGATTTATACCTCCCGGTAGATCGAATCGAAGAAAAGCCTTCCCGGAGCGACACCGACACGTAGAGATTCCAAAAGGATACGAACGAGCTCCGAATCCTCCCAAACTTGGGTAGCTTCCTCCTTAGCTAGAATGGAGAAGGAAAAAAGAAGATTTGGTGGCGAAATGGAAGGATTTGGTGGAGAAATTGCTAGTGATTGCTCTCTAAAAATTTGGAAAAGAACAAGAGAGAGAGTATGGATGAGAATAATGAAATGAACTTGAGCCTATCATCTCCCAAAGTGGCTGGCCATATGGGGCTATTTGTCCTATTATGGTAAGGTCCAAAATTCCCCCACTAACCTATTCTATGAGTATTAGGAAAGGACCAATTGGTTGGGGCTAAATTAGTCATTCTAAAGTCTCTAATCACACTAACCTTATCCATAATAATTAGTCTAACCTCTAACTAAAATATTTCTATCATGTGGACTAAAATTAATATCATGTGGGCCATGCCTAACTAGTGTGTGGGTCCCACTAGAGTCAAACTATCCCCGGGTCCCCGTTTCAAGTCGGATTGAGTTGAAATTCGAACCCGACTCAAATAACCCCAAAACAATATCATAAATAATAAAATAAATTTTAAAAATATTCAAAAATGTAAAATGACAAAAATATTCCTATTTCTGAAAACTGGGGTTGACAAATTCCTCGAAATTAAAACCAAGCAATAGTAAAATGTCAAAATCACAAGTCATAATTTTAAATAGTTTAAAAATGATTAAAAATTACCAAAAATTATAATATAAAATAATTATCAATAAATAATAATTATAATTATAAAATTTTAAAATTACCCTCATTTGGAAAAACTGGGTGTTACACTGACAGGGGTGACGTCGGCAAACGACAATAGGAATGCCGTTTCGATGCTCAAAACACAATTTCCCGAAACTTTATGCCTTTTCTACAATTCTACTAAAATTTGATGCTTTTCTTTCAATTTTTTGTATTTTTTTAGGTGTCATTTTCTCTGCCTTGGCAAATGTCAAAGGATTCGAATATGTGCCTTTCACGCTGGGCCCTCCGTTACTACTACTGGTCTACAATCTACGGACAAAATGAAAAAAGTTACAACCAATGATTAAACTTATGGCCTTTAGTAGTTTCTTGAAAACTTGTTTCAGATATAAAACTTTGCTTAGGAGCAAAATAATAAACTTGTTTCGGATATAAAACTTTGCTTAGGAGCGAAGATGACTCAACTTTCTCCTATCCAAGGTGTTTTGTATGTTTTGGTTGTATAATGGGGATGTAATATATGGAATGACTATCTCATCGTCGTTCACTTTTGAAGTCAAGTTGTAAGCTTGTGCGGCACCTTTTTCTAATGGAGTCTGTAATATAATCTTCATTATCAATAAAGCAAAATTTACTTCTATACAAGTGTTCAAATATTTCTGCGTTACTCTTTAGTTGTTATGTTTCGAATAATCTTATGATTCTGCCTTATGCGAGATCAATTTAAGTTCGTATGGCATTACGTCCGGAGTACGGCTATCGATTCTACAAAATCAGGACGTGACAACAGAGCTGAATGGGATGACGGATGGCCTCGAGGTTGTGACTATGAGATTCCAATGACATGGTTGTGGTGATAGGTAGTGGAGACGTGGACTCGAGGTAGCTTCGTATTAGTGAGGGTGATGGAGGTCAATGAATAGAGGTTGATCAACTAGAATGGAGGAGGGATAGGGTTGTTGGAGTTGTCGATGGAAAGCGGATGACTGGAGTTGGAGTGGAAGGACAAGATGGTGGTGATAAAGGTTTTGCACTAGGCATGTTCAGGAACAATCATAGTTGATTTTGTCTTTTCATGTGAGAATGTCACGTACCAATCCTAAGATACGGAAAGACGGAGATGGATGAGGCTATCTAAGCCATACGAGATACTTTGAACGTAGTACGATGATCGTAACAAAAAATATGAGTGAGAAGACCCTAGCATGCGGAACACGTCAATCATATAACCAATGAATTTGAACTCTCAATCCAACAAATAACAATAAAGACAATGTATCATACATAAAAAGTAGTAAGATGTCCCAAACACTATATCACATATGATAATAAAGCTAGTAAAGACAAAATGCTACAGTAGCATAGTACAACTACATTCATGATCATACTACCTGTAATGATCTAATATATAGAACCACGTCGATTGAGACTGGAGGGAACATGCTCCTAGAAAACAAGGACTAACACTTGTCATGGCTAAACAAAAAAAAATGAATATACATAGTGAATGGAAGAGAAAAGGAACCCACTCGTGCCTCTGAGACACCAATCTATAGGTGTGGACCATCCAGTGAAAGGTACGACAGATTATCGATCTCCATGAACAAATATGACCAAGCAAAACCAGTGCAATCAAAATCCCAAGTAACAAGTACTACAAAGGAAGCTCAAGGTAAAAACAAAAAACAAAAACTCAACAAAACAATAGGACGAGGACTCGCAAACAGTCATAAGGCAGAATTCCTACCCCTACACCAAACAAGGACAACATATAGAGATCGACCCCACGGCCGTTCAAGTGTCCAAACCAACACCCAACAACAATAACAATAACAATAACAATAACAACAACAACAACAATGACGACGACAAATAAAGATGAAAATAAATAAAACAGGTCTCGAGATGAGTGCAGTACCACCGTCTCGAGAAAAGGAACAGTCTGAAATGGAATAACTTAATATAACAAGCTACTGAGCAAGAAAGACAGAGGGTTGCAAGAGTGTGCAAGGACCATTTTGGTGTTGGACCACAATCATTATATCAAACAAGGACATAGTTACAGACCATCCCTCAAGGATAACTTCACCCCTTGTCATGCACCGACACCTGAAGGTACTATAGATCATTCATATGTTTATATAGCTCTTTTATATACGTATTGTGTTTTAACCCTACCCGAATCATATTTGGCGGTCGACACATCAGAACTTAAGGCAAGAAATATTTAGTGAATCAAGGGAAACACGAAGAAATTGTCAAGTAGGAGGGATGAGTGAATAAAAAATCATAAGTTTTAGTTGCTTCATTTCAAGTAGCATATTAGGGTTTGAGAATGGAGGTATATTTAAGTTTGTTATATAGATGTTTGGTATAATAGCTCTATAACGATTTCAAAAGCAAAATAGGCCAATTTTCAAACAGCTTAGTTTTTATTGTCAATTATTGTAACTACAAACTGTTACCTTAATTATGATTAAAAGTTCTATATGTTGATAGATAGGCTACTTGTATGAAAAAAGAATTATTTAAGAAATGTTAAATATGTACAACATAGACAAATATATGCACAGATTAAATACGTATGTACATGAACAATATATTGTAACATCCCTAATGCACGTCTCTGAAAGAAACTTGTTGGAGAACTCTCTCAGAAAAATTCACTGAAAAATGTATGGAAGTATTATTTCATTGATCCATGATCTCGGATCTTTCACCAAATCCAATTGTGTTTAGAGCTATGCGTGTAAGTACAAGGTTGGTTAAACTGTTAGATTGTATCTCGTTTTCGGTTGAGCCTTCAAAAGGGGGTGACAATGGTGTTGATAATTTAGTCCCACATCAGGTAGAAGATGGAATCATGAGGTGTAGATAATTGAAATTGGTTCAGGTCTTACATAAAAATTCTCTGTTAAGACATATGGACCAATTCAATATCGCACCTCATAGGTCAACTCCGGTTCGGGTCACACCGCGTTCCTAACAAGTGGTATCAGAGCCCCATAGTTACGGGACTAGTTTGGATGGCTCTAATTGGTTCGAGAAAGATGGTGTTGAAAGTTCATGCGTATACACGGATGTCAGGTTTGGTTCTATGGTTTATGGATTGAGACAACAATATGTTGGATTTTCTAGGTGCTCGACTGACGGGAACGAATAAAGGTAGTAAGGAGTGCTAAGGGGTCCTAAGGTTGTTCGGCTAGGTAGTAAGGAAAATGTAGTAATGAGTGCTAAGGGGTCCTAAGGTTGTTCGGCTAGCGGGAACGGACAAATGTAGCAATGGTGCCAATGTTATTCGGCTTGCGGAGAAGAACTAAGGTGAAGATTGTCAAATTGTATGAACTGGTTCAACTCTTACATGAGAATTCTTTTTTAAGACATATGGACCAATTCAATATCGCACCTTAGGCCAACTCCGGTTCGGGTCACACCGCGTTCCTAACATAAACAAGGTGGTGCTCTTGGTGCCTATTCCATTCATTACCTTCTTTAACTTGTAAACATGTAGATAAGAATATATTTAAATGGTATATTGAAACTCTTTCAACCTAAACTTGGGAAATGGTCATATGATTGTGGTTGTGTATGATAAGGATACATAGAATATACACTTCCAACAATGCTTGACTATAATAATAGTCAGTATCTCTTTGTTTATGACGAGATCTTGCTTTAGGTTTAATAAAACTTTGAGTTTATAATCAGCATAAGCATAGACACAAATACATAGGAGCTCCTTTGGTTAAGAAAACTACATGACTTACTTTTATTTTACGAAAATTTTCATGTAAAGCATTAAAATATTATAAAATTGCATCTAGAGCACAAAGTTTCAAACTATTTTATCTAAAGCACAAGAACGCCCTTACGATGGGCGTTCTTCTTTTAAAAATAATATTTTTGCGCTACTCCGTTAAACCTACGTCCTCCGTTAACGCTCAGCCGCCGTCCGTAAAAAAAAATATACGTAAAATAATGAAAACGCCCTTTGGAAGGGCGTTTTGTCAGTTTTGTCAGACGAAAACGCCCTTCCTAAGGGCGTTTTCTTTGACATATTTTTGTCTGGACGCGGGCGGGTGTCCAAAGCTGCGACGCGTGGCGGGCGGGTGTACAAAGCTGCGACGCGTGGCGTTGGGCTGTCGAAAGCTGCAACGCGCTGTCCAAAGCTGCATTGAATTGGCTGCTACGCAGCAGCTTTTTCGGGGTGTGGGCAGCTCTTTTTCGGGGTGTGGGACGGGACGCAGCGCTTTTTCGTGTACTGAAATGCAGCCTTTGACTGCATTGGTGCGTGTGAAATTGCATTGGTGTGTGTGATGCAGGTTTTTCAGTTGCTTTTTGACTGAAATGTATGAAAACGGGTGGGAAAATGAATATAAGAAGAGGAGAGTAGAAGAGAAGAAACAGAAGAGGAAGAGGAGGTAAGCCTAGCAGAGAAAAACAACAGAAGCTAGAGAAGAAAAGGAAGAAGAAACAAGTAGTAAGTAGAAGTTAGTGTTTATTGTGAACATATATTTTTTGTTGAAATAATTTATATGGTAATTTTTATGCTATTTTTTTTTGTTACAGATGGCTAGTCTAAATGATGGAAAAATTCCCGGTGGTCCGTCAACTCCGGCCATTTTACATGAACGACAATCTCATGTTTCTAAACTTGTATTTTCGGGAGAGGTAAAATAAATTTTAGGTAATTAATTTTTTTATGTTATTTTTATTAAATTATACTAATGATGTATATACATATATGATTATATTATAGCGGTATGATTATCCTGAAGTTAAATTACGTGAGCATGGTGAGTGGCGATCATCGTGGGAGTTGACTGCACCCCAAAAGGTCTTAATATCGACCTAAACATGAATGCCTTGCTTCAAATGTACGAATTTCAAAAGTACTACCGTTGCCGACGGCTCTAGCATATACTCTCCAACAACAATTTGGAGAATCACAAGTATATACAATTCTATGGGGATTATTATGTTTAGATGAACAACTAAAATTATATCTAATTGCTAGATCAGAAATAAAATTTCTAAATTCATATGGAGAATTAAATGATTTACCAACAAATAATTCGGAAGTTGAAGAGTTTAAATTATCATCATTTGACAAATAATAATCTAAATTTTCAACTAAATCATCACTATTTTCATCATCAACATCCATATTTTCAGTGTCAATGTTCTCCTCAATTTGGTTTACAGTGCTAGGGCCGGCACCAAATTGATTTTCCAGAATTGGTTGACTACTGAAAATAATATTTGTGGAAGTATTTGATACCGACGGATTAATGTAAATTTTAATGCAAGATGAACTTAAACAATTTTGAACAACAAATTTCCATGCTTCCTCACTATCTACTACTAAATAAGTATCTGTAAAAAACCACCTTATAGTAAATTCATAACTAATAGAAAAACGTTCACTAATAATATTACGTAAACTAGCTAGTGAAATATCATAATAAGTAGAAATAAGATGAGTACTACCTCCTTGATAAGATAATCCATCTAATATACCTCCATGGTAGCAAATTATTGTCAAATTTGGATCCATTATCACGAACTTACAGACTATGAATGCAGGTTGAGAATAGCTTCTGAATTGAACAATAGGCGAAGAGAACTTCTAAACTTGTGAATTGAACAATAGGCGAAGAGAACTTCTAAACTGAATAGCTTCTGTATGAGGAAAAATAGTTAGAAGAAGTGAATGAGATACTCTTACTCTGAGAATTACTATATATAGGATGAAAATTTTACTGTTTCAAACTATCCGTTACTAATGAGTTAACGTTAACTAGTAAACGAACGTTACCTACCTATATCATAGCCATCAATCCTTCAATAATCCTTTATATCCCATCAGTTACTTTATATCCGATCAATCAACTTACTTCCCATCATCCGACCCTTTTAATCCCATCAACCATTTTATGTCCCATCAACCGACCGTTTATATTCCATCTTTACATCCCATCGCCATCTTTATATCCCATCAACCGATCCCATCTAATCGGCCTAGAGCGGGAAAATAAATGATATAAGGAAAACGCCCTTAGTAAGGGCGTTCTTTACTTTTTCTTATTTTTAATTCCCTCGTGCCTAACGGACTTTTCTAACGGTGTTAGTCTTAAAAAAAAAAAAAAAATTTACGAAAAGTACGAAACGCCTATACTAAGGGCGTTCTTGTGCCATTCTTGGGATTTCCGCAAACTTTGTGCTCTCAATAAAATTTTAAATATTTTTAATGCTTCTTATGAAAATTTTCGTTTATTTTATTGAGTCAAAAAAAAAAGTGTCTAATAGGTTTTCCACACAAAAAAATGACACATGGCATAGATTTTTGAAGAGTGTCTTGCACAAGGGCCACTCTTGCTTTTGTAGATCAAGTGGCTACTTTATGTAGTTGTCATCTGCATTATCATTTATATAGTATTGATATGTCTTACTCCAAACGATTAAGCATTGTCAACAATTGAATATCCATCAGTCATATTCAGAGGTTGCTAAATATATTGTAAAATATTCTTAAGAAATTGGATATCTTTCTCTTCATATACCACCTTTAACACCCAAACAAAAAAAATGTTATAATGTCATTATCATGTTGAAATCAAATCGAACTGAACATCCCGGATTAATGGAAACGGTCTAAAAAGTTAAGAAAAATCATGAAAATATAAGTAAGAATATACAATTAAGTAAAATTGTTGTCCTACTAACCTAACATAAATGGTTTATAGAATATCTGACTAGGTCAACGACTCATTAGTGCATATGGACCGGATTAGCCACCGGGTCACCAGTTCTCCACTCCGGTCTGGTTTTAACAGCTACGGTTGGCAAAAAAATTTATTATAGTAATTGACACGAGTGTTTTAAGAATCGGATCAGACCGATTGGTTCAATCGATTGACTCGCGAACCGATAGTTTTTGTTGTTGACAAAATCAGTGTTGATCCGCAGTTTTTTTTTTCTTTTCAAAAATCGATTATAAATAAATTTTTTGTAAAAATCAGTATTTATAAAAAAATAAACTTAGATCACTTAGATTAATTCAATAGTTGAAATAACTGGTTAAACTAATAGGTTGAATCGTCTTATCGAATCCATCTTCGTTCTCGTTTTTAAAACGACTAAATTATAACTTGATACCTTCAACTATAAGTTTTTCAAGTTGACCTAACAGTGTTAAGTGGAGATTGAAAATGACAAAAATGTCCCTCCTCTATTCTCTTCAGCAGCCCCCTCTCTCTCTGGTGTCGTCGCCGACAGCCAAGGTGGGTGTGGAGCGGGGGGGGGGGGGGGGGGGGGGTGGGGCAGTGTAGTAACAACAGCAACAACGCACAAGGCAGGGTGGATCGCAGGCGGCGAGGGGTTGCGGGGGGGGGGGGGGGGGGGGGAGGGGAGGGTTGACGCGACATGGGTTGCACGATGGCAAGTGGCGAGGGGTCGCAGGGTGTATGGGGGGTGGGTTTGGGTTCAGTCGACTGCCTGGGAGGGGGGAGGGGGGAAATGGGGGTGGAATAGAAAGAAAGAAGAGGATATATATATATATATATATATATATATATATATATATATATATATATATATATATATATATATAGCAAATGAACTCTAGCCTAGTGGTTAAGAGATATGCATGCGGCCCAAGTGGTCGGGAGTTCGAGTTTCAGTGGAGGCGAGTTCGCCACAAGTACCCATTGCTTCAAAATGCGGCCCAAGTGGTCGGGAGTTCGAATGGACGTGTCCTACTGACAACAACCATTCAGTCACGTCCAAGACTGTCTTGCGACACAGGGGGGGTGCTCAAGTCTGCCATCCGGAGGGTCATGAAGGACGGATCGGGTACGGATCTCTGGCAGGACCCTTGGATTGATCGGCGGTCGCTATTAGACATTAGGGGGGCTCCGACGCACCAGGAGGACAGGCGTGGGCTGTTGTGCAGCCGGATCATACGTACTTGGGAGTGGAGGCCGGATTCTTATCGGTTCACGGAGGGACTGGAGGGAAGCATTATGGCTACTGTTATTGATCCGTCGTTGCCCGCGGACCGATGGATTTGGGAGCCGACTGATGGATCTTCAGGGACTGGGGAGTTCCAATTTCGTAGTTGCTACAACCTCATCAGACGTACTTTTCCGTTGAGTTCTGATTACGAGTTCGTTTGGTGCAAGGGCCTAGCCAAGAAGATGCAGTTGTGTATGTACAAGCTTCTTCTGGGTCGCCTTTTGACTAGAGATTGTCTGAGATCGTTTGGAGTGCCGGTTCCGGACCCCAAGTGTGTGCTTTGCGGTTTGGAGCTTGAATCTATGAAGCACATCTTCTTCGAGTGCACTCTGGCATGGCAGATCTGGGCGGAGCAGGGTCGAGTATTGGGAGTGGGCGCTACTGGACATTGGATTGGGGACATCATCACGGTGATCCGAGATAGCAGAGGTAGAGGGCAGGACTGGTTCCGCACAGCCAGAGTTCGTCTGGCTGCTTCGGTCTGGCATGTATGGCGGGAGCGAAACCGCCGGATCTTTGAGGGGCTGGTCACTCCTCCGGTTCTCCATAACATTGAGTTTGATGTAAATGCTATAGAGAATTGATGAGTGGGAGTCCCACTCGGGTTGTATGTTGTATGATTATGACTTTTACTTTGGAATAAAATTCACGTTTTTCCAAATATATATATATATATATATATATATATATATATATATATATATATATATTAAGAAGGTAATTATGGCGAACGCTCCCATCGAAAATCGATTTTCTGACCACTCGGACCGCATGCATCTCTCTTAATCACTAGGCTAGAGGTCATTTGCTTTACTCTAGTGTAGTGGCAATACATGTCGTCCGAGTGATTAGAAGTTCGATTCTTAGTGGGAACGTATTAAAATTAAGAATGCTAACTAGAAGAATTTAAACAGTTGAGAGTATGAAAGTTACAATTTAGCCTTAATACTTGATTGACAGCGTGTGTAAGAAAAAAAAATTCTTTGAAAACAATGTCTAGAGTGAGCGTTGGTGCGTTCAACTATTGGTCCTCAATAATGTTGGTGCCTATAGTGTCACAATAAAAAAAAATAAAAAATACCGCTTTCGACGTGGGACCCACGCCTCACATGACCGGGAGGCCACACAAGCGTACGCGCAAACGCAGCTCATTGGCTCCCTCCGGTGATTCATTGTAGCACCCAAGAATAAGTGTGACGCGTGTGATCTCCCACAGCAAAATTACTAAAAGATAAAATAAAAATAAAAAATAAACAGAAACTTAGACATCTCCCTATAAATAAGCCTTCATTCCAAACGAAGGAACAGGAGAACTCATTCCAAAGGAAGAAGAAGAAGAAGAAGAAGAAAATCAAAGGAAAGGATGAGTTACTTGAGCAGAGCTTGCGTGGCCGCCAGCGCCGCCGCGTTCCGGGACCGCGCCGCCGAGCAGGGAGCGGCCAAGCCCCTGCGCCTCGCGCTCCTCCCCGCCGCGGTTGCCTCCATCGGCGCCGGCCGCGTCTTCTCCGCCGGCGGCGGATCGTCGGAGACGGACCGGGACGATTCCGTGAGGAAGGCCCTGTTCCTCAGCTGCTGGGCCGCCTGCTGAAATGGATCCTCCCGTCACCGATTTAATTTATAATCGGAGAGACTCGCCGGGTTATCGGGTTTGGATCCGGACCCGATTTGCTCTTCTCCCGCTCGCTTTGGTTGGCTGCAGATATTTATTTGGAAAAGAAGAGAGAAGACGCACACACAGAGAAAGAAATATGTGGGAAGTTGTAAATAAGTCCTTGTTCATTTGTAGATCTACAAACGAGTATAATGGCGACGAGAAATAAAGCATATTATATCTTTTACTTTGGTAATAATTTTGTTTCTATTTCTATAGAACTCCTAAATTTAATTAAAATCAGTCTCATCCTCCCTATAAACCACATGCTTGTTAACTAGTTCCTCACAATTTATAAAAGAAACTCCATTTTGTTCTCTTCAATAATATATCAGTTTGATTTTTCGGGGTTCTTTGATCGATGGTTTCTCTTTAAAAAAGAATTTGAGTTGCATTCCACTGACTCTATTTATCCATAATCATCCCTCCACACATTTGACAAAAATCGTTCCAAACTCACGGTCAGGGCCGGCCCAGGGGCCTGGGTTGCCCTAGCCGGAACTCATTTAGGTTGCCCCTTTATTCTTATTGAAAAAAAGAATTACAACAAAAGCATATAAATAATTTTATTGATAAAATCAAGATTATATTGTACTTTTAGCTTGAACTATATCATAAAATCTTGTTATAAAAATAACAACAAAAAAGTAAGTCTAGTCATGATACTTTATAAACTAGTACAATCAGATTCAAAGAAAAATGCTTCTACTTGCATTTTTTTTAAGCAAATGCTTCAATTAAGTGATTATACTTAAGCTTCTCTAGTAGCTCACTTTCAATTGATACCATAGCCAACCCATTTAATCTTTCTTGTGACATGGTGGTCTAAAGGTAATTTTTTATCAATTTCAACTTAGTCAAGCTTCTTTCCGCCGAAGCAACCGTGACCGATATAGTCAAGAAAATTCGATAAGCGACCCAAGCATTCCAAAAACCACCATCTTTCCAATAAGATCTTATGAAGTCAAGGATGTCAATTGATTTTGTTACTTCTTTGGACAATATTGCTTTTAATTCTCAAAGATCTCCAAATAACTATTCTTCATTTATATCACAATGTTGGTCTGTGTTCTAAAAAACTTAACCATTGCTTGCTATGTAATTAAGATTTTTATACAAGGATCTAATATCTAACAACAGTCAAGATATAGAGTTTAATTGTTTAAATAAATTCTAATTTGAGATAACAATAAACTAACTCTAAGGACATCAAAATTTGAGTTAACAATATAAATGGAACGTCAAGATATAGAGTTTAATTGTTTAAATAAATTCTAATTTGAGATAACAATAAACTAACTCTAAGGACATCAAAATTTGAGTTAACAATATAAATGGAACTGGAATTTTCAATTTTGGAAGAAAAGTAGTAGCAGCCATATAAAACATAAGAACCGTTTATAGAAATTGCAATTGGTGATTCACTTTCACATTAATGGATTTTGATTAATGGAGAAAATGGAGATTAGATGATAGCAAGCAATGATTCTGACTTCTGAGATTGGAGAGGTGGGGGCATCTTACTCTTGTATTTGGTTCTTTTTTAACATACATATACATGTAGCAACATAAAAAAAATTGGCCAGATTTTTTTTATCTTCTGCGATTTGAGCAAACGTTTGATGGGGGCAGGCGCCAGACGGGCAGCCAGACAGGAAAAGGCATATTTGATGTTGCCATTTGGGGCTCTACCTACCAAATCATGGAAACTCTAAGTTTCTAACCCTAATAGAAGAATATAAATTAGAGAGAAGAGGAGGGAAGAATACCTATTGATGCTTGTCGGTGGGATAAACTCACATAGTCGCCTCCTGATGCTTGTTGGCTGGGATGATCTCTGTCGGAGTCGGTGCCAGAAAAAAGGAAGAGAAGAGAAGAGGATAGAGAGAGAAAGGAAGTGCTGACCAGAGTAGAAACCTTTTTTTTCACATTTCTTCACTCGTACGGGTGTGGCAACTGCTGGATTTTTTTTGCTTGCAAAATGGGAATTTATTTTGGCTGCAAAGTGGAGATGGTTGCCCTATAAACAGGGGGTTGCCCAAGCCCACAGGCTTGTTGGGCTTACCTTGGGGCCGGGCCTGCTCACGGTGAACCCTTTGACCGAACTTTTATGATAATTCATTGTAAATTTTGTGGATATGATAGCTAGGTTGTTCTTCCTCCATACTTTCGAGGTTTCAATGATCCCTTCAATAAATTCTCTCCAAACAAGATGATGCTCAATTTTAATATGTTTAGTCCCCGCCCAACAAATTGGATATGTAGCAAGCTTCAAGATATTGGTTGTCACCATTGGTTTGTCAATTGAAACATGAGCATCTTCGGCCAATCGCCGCAACCAATTGTATTCTTGTACCGCAGGGGAAAATACATTGTACTTCGCTTTAGCACTAGAAAGAGATTGAATCTTACTTCTTACTACACCATGTAGAGATAAGACAAACTTTCTTTCTCTCAGATGAAACGACGATCAATATCTATATATGTTTGATTCGATCATGTTGTACCAGATCACTCGTTCCACAACCAGAATAAGTCATATTAGCGACGTAATTAGCGACGTTTAAGAAAGACGTGATTATATTTTTAGCAATTTAGCGACGTAAATATATAACGTCGCAATACGTCACTATTAGCGACGTTCAACGACATATTGCGACTACGTTTTGTATTATAAAACGTACGTCGTGGATATGTCGGTGAACGTCGCTAAAATCACTAATATTAGCGACGTTCGGCGACGTATTGCGACTACGTTTTGTATTATAAAATGTACGTCGTGGATATGTCGGTGAACGTCGCTAAAATCACTGATATTAGCGACGTTTACCGACGTCTTCGTATGACGTCGCTAATAAATTTCTTATAGGGTTCTGCTGGCCCGATCGATTTCATTTTTTTACCCAAAATTTTATTCTCCCGCTCGAGCCCCAAATCTTTCTCCCTTTCCCCCTCTCGTCTCCGGCAACCCCCTCCCACCGGCGACCCACTCTTCCTCGTTCCCTGCCCCCGACGACCCCCCTCGCCCACTGGTGTCTTCGTCGCCGCTCCTACACCGTCGACCCCCCTCATCGTCGCTCCCCTCTTCTGCCACCAGCCGCTGCCCCCTCGTCTCCGGCCACGCCCTCATCTCCGGCCACGCCCCTCCTCCTCACCAGGTAACCCCTAACCCTAATCGGACACACACACACACGCATGCACGGACACGACATAGACACACACAAATCCGGACATGACACAAACACACGACACGACACAGTTCAAGTGTCTTATTGCTTGTTGACTATTTGTGAGAAATCTGTTTATATTGTCATTTTTGTGGGAATGTAACTGAAATATGGACTGAGTAGGAACAGCGTATGGAAATTAATATAATGAAACCATTCATTAGTGCCATTTGATACATCGCCTAAGCGTCTTTATGATAGGAATTTGATCGGTGTGCTATGGAATTTCCATACACAGGAACACAATTTTTGAGACTTGAGTTGACAAAAGTAACAAATCAAAGCTGTTAGATTAACGGGTCAATTTGCAAAGTTGGTGTCTTCTTTTGATATCATCAAGTTTGTTCTATTGAGCTGAGGGTGTTTGTTCTATTGAGCTGTGAGAGTGTTTGTTCTATTGAGGTTAGTACCAACTGCAAAGTGAGGTTAAAAGAACCTGGGAACTATGGTGTGGTTGTATACATCATGTATATGTATGTGTGTGCTAGTGGGAGAAAGGGGGAGGGTTAACTAGTACCAGGTATTTGGAGAGGAGGGAGAGTTTAGACTAGTATATAGCAATACACTAGGGACAGGGTTAGGCTTGAGATAGGAGAGGGTGAACCATTGTGTATATTTAAGTAGGTGTCAAAGGGTTTGTGGATGTGTCTAAGATCAAGGAGTAACAGTTAGAGTATAGAGCAATTGAGAGAAGGATATATAGAGTGGGAACCATGTTGTACATACTTGTCTACCTACTGTCTTTTTAGTATCTATTTCAATGTTTAGGATATGTCATGATTAATATACATATTACTTTTACAAGTCTTTCAACGATGTGCATGTATCTATCTTACAGAATTATCCTGAAATGGATATGGAGCTGAATTATTATCTGCGGAATCGTTCTTGGATGTACAACCGTCATCCTGATGACATGTGCGGTGTGCTGGATGAATTCATAGAGGGTGTACAGCAGTTTCTGCAGTTTGCCAAGGCGTTCCCTCAGTATATGGACGGTACCAAAATTAAGTGTCCGTGTGTGAGATGTCGCAACTTGAAATATCATCCAGAAGTGGAAGTCACATATCATTTATACTCGAAGGGTTTCACGCCGAATTACTATCAGTGGAGCGCGCACGGAGAACTTGTGTCTTTAGCATCGAAGTATGAGCCTTATGTGGATGTCCACAACCATGCTGCTTATGACGATGGGTTGGTGAACATGGTTTTTGACGCGACCGAGCCTAGTTTCGATCCGGACAATCATAAAGCACCTGAAGAGGCACCGAACGCCGATGCTGCAAAGTTCATGGAGTTGTTGGAGAATGCAAGGACTCCATTATATCCTGGTTATAAGGATCATTCACCGTTGGAGGTGGTTATAAGATTGTTGAGCATCAAGTCCGATTTTAATATGTCGCAAGATTGCTACAACCGACTTATGGAGTTGATTATAGAAATATTGCCTGAGGGTGCTAAGTTGCCGAAAGACTTTTACCGGTCTAAGAGGATGGTGAGATCGCTCTGGATGAGATATGAGAAAATTGATGCATGTCGCAACGGGTGCATATTGTACTACAAAGACGACAAGGATGAAGACGCCTGCAGATTTTTTGGTGCTGATCGTTACAAGGGCAGCGGTAGAGAAAAGTCTGTCGGTAAAAGAAAGCCTACCGATTCGATGCACTACTTGCCATTGAAGCTGCGGTTGCAGCGGATGTTTATGGTGAAGGAAACTGCAAAAAATATGAGTTGGCATAAGCGAGAACAGACCGAAGGAGTGTTGCATCCCCCATCTGATGGAGAAGCATGGAAGAACTTTAATCGAGAGTATCCATATTTTGCTTCTGATCCGCCTAATGTCAGATTGGGTCTCTGCTCTGACGGTTTTACCCCATTCGGACTTTCGGGATCCCAGTATTCGTATTGGCCTGTGATCGTCACTCCGAAAAATCTACCGCCTTGGATGTGCATGAAGACTCCGTATATGTTCCTTACCGTTATTATCCCAGGTCCGAACAATCCAAAAAGGAACATCTATGTGTATTTACAGCCATTGATTGATGAGTTGAATCAGCTGTGGAAAGTAGGTTCCAACACGTACGATGTATCTAGAAAACAAAATTTTCAGATGCGGACAGCACTTATGTGGACCATCAACGACTTTTCGGCCTATGCTATGTTATCTGGATGGAGCACGCAGGGTCGTCTTTCATGTCCGTATTGCATGGTCCGCACTAAGGCTTTCCGTTTGAAACATGGAGGCAAACCGTGCTTCTTCGATTGTCATCGATAATTTCTGCCGAAGGATCATCCGTACCGGAGGAACAAGAATGCTTTTCGTGCTGGCATTATGGAGAAGGCTAATCCCCCGCCAAGGTGCCCCGGATACACGATATGGAAAGAGGTAAAAGATTTACCAAGGGCTATTGAAGAGCCTGCTACGAGCTACAAGTGTGATGGATTTGGCAGCACTCATAATTAGATGAAGAGGAGTATATTCTGGGATCTGTCATATTGGAGCACCAATCTGATTAGACATAACCTTGATGTCATGCATATCGAGAAGAATGTGTTTGATAACATAATTAATACTGTAATGGACGTAAAGGGGAAGATGAAAGACAATCCAAAGGCTAGATTGGACTTTGAAGAAATATGTAGACGTCCTGCATTGCATTTGATAGAGGAGGGGAATGAGAAGTTGAATAGACAAAGGCAATTTTCTCACTGGAGAAGGAGGATAAAGTCAGACTTTGTAGGTGGATTCAAGGTCTGAAATTTCCAGACGGGTATGTTTCGAACTTGAGAAGATGCATCAACCTCAAGGAGAACAAACTGATAGGTATGAAGAGCCATGATTGTCACGTATTCATGGAGAGATTAATTTCGATTGCATTTCGGGAATTCTTATCCCAGGTTGTTTGGGATCCATTGACCGAGCTTAGCATATTCTTCAGAGATCTTTGTTCTACTAAGTTGCTCGTCGATCGTCTAGAAAAGCAGGAGAACGGTATTGCGGTAACACTGTGCAAGCTCGAGAAGGTATTTCTGTCACGACCCGCTCTCGAATAATCGGACACGAGTCGAACACGCGCAGCCTTCGTCATGGGACACAACGAAGTAAGTTGTGCCAAGCTAGGAAAATCTAACCAGATAACATAATGTACACAATCACAGCATCTACATACGATCCCAGAAGATCACCATAGTCCACATATATCATAAATGTACTAGTAATCAGGAATGAAATATACTATGAACTCTAAAACAATATCTAAACGTAAAGCTAACAGTCTAAACCTGAAGTCTCTAGCTAAGTCATGTCTCTATCCTGCTCAGCTAATGTCCCGGGCTCTGGCCCATATGGTAGAATGATATCCTGCAAGTATACCTGCAATATATCCAGTCAGGAGCGGAGCAAAGTACAGTTCTAGGTAATGAATAAGAACATCATGATATGGAAATGAGTACAGGAGAACATGAACTATAAAGTACAGGAAAGAACATGAAAGTACAGGAATGAAAGTACATGAATGAAAGTACAGGAAATAAAGTTCGGGAAATATAAAGTACAGGAATGTAACTATGAACCAGAAGTACATGACATGACAAGTGCACCATGTTTCAAATACAACTAGTCCATGTGACCGGCTAGGGGTAAGCACATGAAAGCACATGAAAGTACATGAATCACTACCAGAATAAGTCATTTTAGCGACGCCTAAAGACGTCGCTAAAACGACAATATTCGTCGCTAACAATATTTAGCGACGAAATTACCGACGTTTCTGGATGGTCGCGAAAATGTTAGTCGCTGATCATCTAAACGTCGCCAAACGTCGCAATTACCGACGTTTGTCGACGTAATTATACGTCGGTATAATGCCGACATCTACCGTCGTGTCGTCGGTGGCTTTGCGACGTAAAATATGGTGTCGCTATGCGTCGGTAAATTTACCGACGAATTACCGTCGACTCGTCGGTGGTTTAGTGACATGATCAAAGTCGCAAAACGTCGGTAAATCCTGGGAATTCCTGGGGATGATTAGCAACTTTTACCGACATTTACCGACGTCCTCCGATATATATTGACGTCGCTAAACGTCGGTACACTGGATAATATCGCTTATCTACCGATGTTTACCGACGCAAAATTACGTCGGGGGACGTCGGTAAACGTCGCTAAATCTGCAAAAAAATAAAATAAAATAAAATACAGAATATCCATTTCTTCCTGCAGTTTAAAAAGCTAACCATTTCTCACTGTAGAATAGGATCCAAACAATCACAGAATGTCCAAAACTTGCTGTACACAGGTTTCAGTCCCTATAACTAAGTCTACAACAATCACACAATGTCCAGTTCTCAGAATGTCTATTTCTCACTGTACACAGATTTCAGTCCCTATAAGCAAGTCTACAATAATATCACTTCACAATACGAAGCATTGTCGACTACTTTCCAACGATACTAATCCGAAATGGTATATAATAATCCAACACCGTCGATACCAGTCAAATGGCTTAATTGTCAAGTATGGGAACGAATGGCTCAGAACACAACCCAAAATTCATTCTAGCATACATTAGTGTGAATCATCTATGTTCTGTACATATGGTGTAGTATATGTTCTTATCGTATCTAGTATCTGAAGAATGTAACAGAATCAAGATGAACTCACATAATGTAATACTAAGACAACATCTACTACTATATAAGATATAGTGATAGGTTGTCGTATCATCATTGCCGAGAGATGAGGGTCGGAGGACAGTCAACTTTATCTAAGGATACATAGTTTCTGCCTCGCCAGTCGAATGGCTTAATTGCCAAGTATGGGAACGAATGGCTCAGAACACAACCCAAAATTCATTCTAGCATACATTAGTGTGAATCATCTATGTTCTGTACATATGGTGTAGTATATGTTCTTATCGTATCTAGTATCTGAAGAATGTAACAGAATCAAGATGAACTCACATAATGTAATACTAAGACATCATCTACTACTATATAAGATATAGTGATAGGTTATCGTATCATCATTGCCGAGGGATGAGGGTCGAAGGACGTCGGTAAACGTCGCTAAATCTGCAAAAAAATAAAAAATAAAATACATAATATCCATTTCTCCCTGCAGCTTAAAAAGATAACCATTTCTCACTGTAGAATAGGATCCAAACAATCACAGAATGTCCGTTTATCGCTGTACACAGGTTTCAGTCTCTATAACCAAGTCTACAACAATCACACAAAATATGGGAACGAATGGCTCAGAATACAACCCAAAATTCATTCTAGCATACATTAGTGTGAATCATTTATGTTTTGTACATATGGTGTAGTATATGTTCTTATCGTATCTAGTATCTGAAGAATGTAACAGAATCAAGATGAACTCACATAATGTAATACTAAGACATCATCTACTACTATATAAGATATAGTGATAGGTTGTCGTATCATCATTGCCGAGGGATGAGGGCCGGAGGACAAATACCGCTCGAGTGAGCCAAAGACATGCAGCCACTTCCCTCCCTCCATTCACCCTCTCCCTCTCTCACGCTATCAACGTCACAACTTTTCCACCTCAAGTTCTGATCAAGCATTTTCCTTCTCCTCTCCTCCACCATGTCTCTGAACCCATCTGCTCTTCCCTACTTCCCTTCTTCTTATTTGAATATCTCAACCACATATGATATCCAGCTCAAGTGTAGAGTCGGGGGAGAAGAAGTGGGCAGGAAGAGAAGGGGGAAGCTGCACAGCCGGCGGCATGACCCGGAGGAATTACAGAGGTTTTCTTCAAATCCGTAGGAGAACTATAAGGATATTTCTTTTCACAACATGTCACCTTGTCAAAGACCCTTAATGTGAATATCATATTACCGCGGTGTCGGAAGACTAACATGTCATAATTTTCTAAGCCGTGTGTTTTAACATAATCCTCCAAACTCTTTCCTGCTATGTAGTAATGCAAGATTACTACATAGGAGAAAAGAGTTGGGGGAATTATGTCAAAATACACGGCTTAGAAAATTATGACATGTTAGTCTTCCGACACCGCGGTAACATGATATTCACATTAAGGGTCTTTGACAAGGTGACATATTGTGAAAAGATATATCCTTATAGTTCTCCTACGGATTTGAAGAAAACACTTGTACTTTCTCCGGGTCATGCCGCCGGCTGTGCTGCTTCCCCCTCCTCTTCCTGTCCACTTCTTCTCCTTCGACTCTACACTTGAGCTGGATATCATATGTGACTGAGAGAGTCAAATAAGAAGAAAGGAAGTAGGGAGGAACATATGGGTCCAGATCCATAGTGGAGGAGAGGAGAAGGAAGATGCTTGATCAGCATTGTCTTCCGGATCATCCTCATCAAGGCATAACGGGCTGCTCAGCGTGCCCAGCTTCTTCAACTTCTCGCTGGCTGCAGAGTCGAAATGGGAACGGGTCCTCTTTGTCGGTCCGGAGCTCTGACTCACACTCGTCGTCGCGCTACTGGTTTTCTCTCCTCCTCTGACGCGGGCCATAATTAAGAAAAGAAATTTTGTACCTCTTCTTCACATAAATATCATTGCCGCCTTGTACTCGAGCCTCCTCGTCTGTGACGCTATCCAACTTCTCGGTGCCTACATTGTCACTCGAATCTCCCCTTCGACTCGTATCTTCCTCTTCTTCGCCTATCTTTTCGCTTCCTGTCTTGCAATCATCTGCTATCACCGCCGAATCATTCGACTCCTTCTCCGAGTCTTCCTCCTCCTCCTCTTCCTCGGAGTCATCGGAGAAGGAGTCGAATGAATCGGTGGTGATAGTAGATGATTGCAAGACATGGAGCGAAAAGACAAGCGAAGAAGAGGACGATACGAGTCGAAGGGGAGATTCGAGTGACAATGTAGGCACCGAGAAGTTGGATAGCGTCACAGACGAGGAGGCTCGAGTACAAGGCGGCAATGATGTTTATGTGAAGAAGAGGTACAAAATTTCTTTTCTTAATTATGACCCACGTCAGAGGAGGAGAGAAAACCGGTAGCGCAGCGGCGTGTGCGAGTCAAAGCTCCGGGCCGGCAAAGAGGACCCATTCCTGTTTCGACTATGCAGCCAGCGAGAAGTTGAAGAAGCTGGGCATGCTGAGCAGCCCGTTATGCCTTGATGAGGACGATCCGGAAGACAATGCTGATTCAATTTTGCCTTCCTTGGATGTTATTGATTCTGTAGATTCGTGTATAAAAGAGGAAGAGATTGGGAGTAGAGTGGACCCGGAGGAAAATGAGAGATTGGAAGCTGGGTCAATATCCAAGAAGCGAAAGAGAGTCGAAGATTCTGATAGGTTGTCATATCATCATTGCCGAGGGATGAGGGTCGGAGGACAGTCAACTTTATCTATGGCTACATAGTTTCTGCCTCGCCAGTCGAATGGCTGCAGGGACTATGTCCTTATCACCATGTCGTACCGTAGATTAATGTAAATGGAGCTGGAGCCAAAATACAGAAACCAAAATACAGAATCCAACATACAAAATACAAAATACAGAAACCACAATACAAAATATAGAAACCAAAATACAAAATACAGAAACCAAAATACAAAATACAGAATCCAATCCCTGGGTTCGCCGAAAATACAAAACACTGTGAGAACGGATGGCTCAGAACACAACCCAACCGGCGAGGATACTCTGAGAGATCCATCTGAGTAGGACGTATACTCTGAGAGATCACCTTTACAAGAATGATATCAGTAGTGGGATTGAGTGCTGGAGGAGATATTATCAGAGTATACGTCCTACTCAGATGGGTCTCTCACCGTTACTATTTTTTTCTGACGGCATGGTGGATGTGCTCCGTCAACATATTCTTGCTCCGAGCCAAAACTTTGCCCCGGAGCTCAAGGGGACATCCTTCGTGTAGAGCTCGAGTGAGAGGTTCCTGACAGCATGGTGGTCTCCTTTGTTAAAGTATCCGTGCTCGTCCCACAACCAGTGTGGGATGAGCACGGATACTTGACAAAGGAGACCACCATGCTGCCATGAACCTCTCACTCGAGCTCTATACGAAGGATGTCCACTTGAGCTCCGGGGCAAAGTTTTGGCTCGGAGCAAGAATCTGTTGAGGGAGCACATCCACCATGCCGTCAGAAAAAAATAGTAACGGTGAGAGACCCATCTGAGTAGGACGTATACTCTGATAATATCTCCTCCAGCACTCAATCCCACTACTGATATCATTCTTGTAAAGGTGATCTCTCAGAGTATACGTCCTACTCAGATGGATCTCTCAGAGTATCCTCTCTGGTTGGTTGTCGTATCATCATTGCAGAGGGATGAGGGTCGGAGGACAGTCAACTTTATCTACGGCTACATAGTTTCTGCCTCGCCAGTCGAATGGCTGTAGAAACTATATCCTGATCACCATATCGTAGTCCAATACAATCCAGAGATTGACACAGTACTAATTCATATATGTAGTCCAATACAAATAGTCTAATACAAAAACAACCCAATACAAATAGTCCAATACAAATAAGTACTAATAGCTAATGAGAACCACGCTGCTCACACAAACGCTCAGTAATACGATCACGCAACCACCTCAAAAAAGCGAGATCTTTGGCGTGAGGAGAGATGTCGTCCCTTGCAAGTGTTGTACGAATAGAAATCCCGGTCTCACTAGCTACCGGTGCTGGATGAATAGAACTCCCAGTCTCACTAGCAACCGGTGCCACTTCCTCCTTAACTGTAGGAGGAGCCACCTCAGCATTCACTATTTCCCTCAAATGACGTGCCGCTCCTCGGGTCATGGGTGCCATCTGGTAAGATCGATAGTCATAAATAATATAATTGTAACATAAACAAGCTAAAGGAACCATCATGTAATTTGAGTACATTTTCGAAAGCAGAGGGATGAAGGTCGGATGACAGTTAACTTTATCTACGACTACATAGTTTCTGCCTCACCAGTCGAATGGCTGCACTATGTCCTGATCACCATGTCATACCATAGATTAATGCAAATGGAGCTGGAGCTGGAGCCAAAATACAGTTGGTACTAACCTCAATAGAACGAACACTCTCACAGCTCAAAATACTAATACATGCTCACGCCTTACTCTTGTGACACTCCCTTTCAAACACAAACACACACCTATATGTTCCCTTACACATGTTGCCATGTTACCTATAAAAATAGGAAACCCTTGTTGTCTATAATAAGACACGATTCTACAAAGAGAATCATACTGTAGAACTCACACTTTAAGACAATAGATGAAGAAAGACTTGTATGGAGGATCGATAGGGTTGAGCGATGTTATTTTATTCTACAAAGAGAACCATACTGTAGAACTCATACTGTAGAACTCACACTTTAACACAATTCTACAAAGAGTTGTCATAGGGTGTTGAGCGATGTAATTTTATTCTTTTCTTCTTCTTGGGATTTTTGAGTATTGGATCTTGAGACATATATAGCTAGAACTTACGAAGAATGGAGTACCATACTTCAACAAATAGATGTTGACTAATTGGTTCATATACCTGTTGTCTAAAATAAGTGTAGGAATGTTGCAAGGTAAAATATTGTATCAAACACTATATCAAAACCCAAACCCAATATGCAAATCCAAATTAATACAAAAATACACAAGTGTATGTAGGGATTAAGTGTACAGAGGTGAAATACATATATATGCATGCTTGGGGGTGTCCACGTGTCCAATAAATGGACACAAAGTGTCCAAAACCTCACGAACACATAGTATCAGTGAACACATGGTCGTAATGTGTCTCGTGTCCACTTTGGACACGAAAAACACCTCAATTAGGGTTAGGGTTTACCTTCAGTCTCCTCGCGGTGGTGGAGGAGGAGGAGGAGGACAAGTTCGGTGGTGGAGGAGGAGGGGATTAAGTGTACAGAGGTAAGATACATATATATGCAAGCTTGGGGGTGTCCACGTGTCCAACAAATGGACACAAAGTGTCCAAAACCTCATGAATACACTATATCAGTAAACACATGGTCGTAATGCGTCTCCGTATCCATTTTGGACACAAAAAATACCTCAATTAGGGTTAGGGTTTACCTTCAGTCTCCTCGCGGTGGTGGAGGAGGAGGAGGAGGAGGATCTCACGGTGGAGGAGGAGAATGGGCTCGCGGTGGAGGAGGAGGAGGAGAAGGGGCTCGTCGGAGGGAGGAAAAGGGGCTCGCCGGAGGGAGGAGAAGGGGCTCGCGGTGGAGGTGGAGGATGAGCGGCGCCGGAGGGAAGGGGGTCGGGCTGTCGTCGAGGTCGGAGAAGAGGGACTGGAACAAAAAAAATTGGGGAGAGGGAGAAATGAAAAGTCGAACCGAAGAAACCCTATTTAGCGAAAGTTAGCGACGTCCGTAAATACGTCGCAAAGCGTCGGCCTTCCTTTAATATTCGGCGACGTCTTAATCTTTGCGACGCTAAACGTCGCAGAACTAATAAAACTAGCGACGTTTTCCGACAAATCAACGACGTTGATTTTTATTACACTAAAGGTGGTCGCAATATGTCGCTGTTGGTCGCTATCAGCGACGTATTGTGACGCATACTTTTGGAGTCGGTAAATCCAACAAAATTGGCGACGTTTTAAGTCTGCGTCGCTAATTTCGTCACTGATATGACTTATTTTGGTAGTGAATGGTACGGCTTAGGACCAGCGTGCACGATGCGAGGCCTAAGCTATCTACATGAATATAGTAACCGAGGTTTGGTCACATGGCTAGTGTATTTTCCTACCCGACACAAGTAAGTACAAGAACAGGAATACAGGAGTACAGGATATCGTGTCATGACGTGTCACAAGAAAGGTACAAGATAAGTAAATGCACAAAACCGTAGAAAAGTACTTGTCTTGCTCCGGGTGATCAAGGGTAGGAAGTAGAACTGGATGTCCTCCTGGTTAATTAGGTACAAGTTGGATAAGTTAATCATTATCCATCTAAATACTTCTATCTCTATCTATATTTAACTATTTATGGGTTAGCACTAATAATTATATAAAATAGCTAATTAGCAGGAATTGATGCTTAGTACTTCATACATCTAACTAACTAAACATTCTCACAACTTCTTCATAGGTTAGCTAAAAGAGTTAAACATATATAGTGAAAAATTATATAGATTTCCATAGCAACATAACTATGAGTAAAAGGATCAACTGTTAAACTTTACTCAAGATTAATATTAATCCATAATTCGACTTTCCTAGCTCAGCTCAAAGCTCAGCCTAAACTGTCATGGCCTCAAATGCAATAGTCCATTATGGAACTAAGGCTCCATAATATATACAGAAGTAGTAGCTAACTGATAGATCAAACACGGGCTAAACTATGTGAGCTGCCTGCACCAACCAGTCAAGAAGGACATAACATATTTATTATTTTAGGCCAATATTTATATTAAACTGCAATAGTTCTCCAGGACCTAGAATTTGTATGTTAACAATCAAAATAAGGAATTGGCTCAATACTAGTAAACTTCCCTTCATAATATTATAACTAATATAATATTAGTTCTTCTATAACTTATGAATAACTGAATTAAAGTTAAAAAAATGCTGCTAATTTGCTAAGCCTTAGTAAAAAATAACTTTTAACGTTTTGTAAAAATAGCAGCAAGTCTTAGGTCATAAAGCCAGTTCAATATTGCATTCTTATTTTGACAATCTCAAAGGCTATATTTGCACCAACTCTGGATATTTGAGGTAAGGACAAAATTAGGAGTTGGATACAACCCCTCAATTATTGAGCCGAACCAACTTGGTCCACTGAAATACAAAGTAAACTTGTAAGCCACAATAACCATCCAGATTTCGACAAAACTTCAGAAAATAAACCAGAAAATAAACCAACACATAACCCTTCCCATATATCCACATTCATTGCATAAATCTAGGCTATAGCTTTAAAGCTAGAAGAAGTTATACCACAACAAATATACCTCTACCCATTATGCACAGAAGAATAATTGAATGAAATCAATCTCTAGAATATACATATATGTTCCCAACACCAAACTGAAGGCAACAAATATATATACCAGCAAAAGAATATACAACTATATTGCAGTTCTAACACTAACCATCAGCTATCCCAACCCAAAAATTACTACATAAAGAATATACAAATTTTAGTCGAACAAACTGAACAATAATCAAAAGAGAGAAGAGGTTCATTATGCAAGTTCCAATCAAAGAGTTCAATCCCTCTTCAGAAAAGACACACACCAACTTGATAGAGAGCACCCGGACACGAATCACCCAAACACATTTAGCAATGGACACGGCTATAGGTTCAGCACGGACACACGACAGTCTTCTATAATCAACACAGGCGAACACGCTACCAACTTATGGGTCCTGACATTGGTCACACAGCCGGACAAAGACTTGCATCACTTCGATAAAGGAGACAAAAAAATCAAGAAGTTCAACATATACCTGAAGGAAGAATTCGAAGAAGTAAAGTGTGTCCAACTGAGATGGACGCGATCAGCTACTCGAGATCTACTGCAGCATATGATAAGAACAACACAAAGCAAAAATGCTTAATAATCCGGAACCACAAGACAATTATAAAAGATTTACAATTCGACTCACCAAGAAGGATGATCGGTTGAACGATCTGTCGATCTGCAACAGAGACACACAGATCAAAACTGTCGGGGTCGGGAAACTCGTGTCGAAGGAGAATTGGTGTCCGACTGCATAATTGTTGACGAGATCGCCGAAAAAGGACTCTGCCAAATCGGAGAACCCGCATCGATCGAAAAATCAGAGGAGAAGGAAAAACCCGATTAGAAAGAGGAATTAACTCTCGATCTGGTTCAATCAACATGGTTTGAGTAATCGAGCTTACCAGTGATTCGATCGGAGGGGAGTTCGAACATAAACGCAGGTCGCCGGATTAAATTGCTCGCCATGGTGGTCTCCCCACCGCTGGAAACGAGTGGCGTCGCTCGTCACTGCTGCCAGGGCCACCTAGCCGCAGCGGGAGAGTGGCTCCGCCGTCACCGGAGTAGATGTGTCATCCGCCGCGGTCGTCGAGTGGCCACCATCGCCTCCAGATCTCGCCGTCGGGTCTCGACGTTGTCGTCGTCGAGATCTCCATCGACGATGTCGATCCCATCGTCGCCGCTCGGAGGAAGCCTGTGGCCGCTACTCATAGACGCTGTCGAGGAGAACTCGGCTAGGCGTCTCCGCCCTAGGCCGGAGCTCCGTTACCGAGCGCCATGGCTAGGTCTTCAAAATTAGGGTTAGGGTTTCGAAGGCCAAAATTGGGGAAGAAAATGGAAAGAGACTCGGCTGAGGTTCTGCTGAGAAATCACAGAGAGATTCTCTCTCCGGTGCTCAAAATAAATGAGAAGGACATATATACAAAAAACCCCTGTAATAAATTTACAACTAAACTTTCACAAGAAACCCCCTCCCCAAAAAGGAATTAAGCAAATAAGACCCCCCCTTTTCATATATTAGAAAAGTAAAATAAAATTAGTTAATGGGAATTGTTAAATGGTTCCAAGTGGTGGGGTCCACAATTGTTTGTTACAATAAACTTGAATTTGAAAATCATGCTATTAAATCAATTTTCCTCCACAAATAAAACACAATATTTTTTCGAAGATATTTAATGAAACTTTATCAATAATCAACATTAATTAAATTAAACTTATTATTATTAGAAACTTTAAAATTCTCTAAAAATGGTAAAGTGGAGTTACAATTTCCTCATGGATTCTTTGACTCCATGGAGCATTTGCCAATTCATCTTTTCTACGAGGCACGTGTTGGTGGGCCCATCGGTTATCGGTGGATGGGTCACGCCCCGCTCCCGTAGGAGCGATCGTCCTCGCTAAGGCGTGATGCCGTACGAGCCAAGATTGCACACGTGCAAGGCGGGTTCCATAACGGCCGATTATAGCGGCTGCGACGGGATCGTCGCACAGAAGTCCCATGCAGAGACATTGAATAATAGCAACAGAAATTTAGAACAAAACACAAGTCATTCAGAAGATACATTTTATTGATATTGGAACAACGATTACAAAGGGGGTGCAAGGCCAAGATTACAGTCACTCAAGCTCACTCTTCTCATATTTTACAAGTTTACTCAGCTTTCTCTCATCTCTCAATACAAGTCTTGAACCAGCGGATGCTTCGGAAGGCGACGCCCATACATTATGTGTCACGACCCGCTACCCAAATTGTTGGGCCGGGCCGAGTCATGTCCAGCCTACGCTTGAGATAAAGCGTAGTAAGCTGTTCTAAAGACAACAAGATAAGACTAAATGTGCTAACAGTTCTCTAAGTAAAATAAAAGTCATAAATGCTCCAAACACAAAAGTCGTCTCATATAGAAATAAGTCCAAGTACATGTCTGAAATGTAAAACTAGATACATGTCCAGTTACAAAATACGTAGTCTAATACATGACTACACTAAATATCCCAAGCAACTACGCAAACTAGACGAGTTTTCCTGCAGGTACATCCTCGTAAGGCAAAGCCTGGTCCTCGGCAGTATCTCCATAATATGAGTCACAAAGTAACTCCTCCTCAGTAAGGATACCTACAACGTTATCCTGTCAGGACGGGAGCAAGTACTGATTCTAACAAATTAGCATATGAAACATAGAAATGAACATAAGAGGAATAATTGGAAATATGGCATCACATAATCTATCATGGCAAGGACACATATGTCATAGAGACATATGTATATGTAATGTTTAAAACTGTAGCAGGTACGTGACTGTCAATAGGTGTACAATGTACAGGGGCTCATAATGAAATGTACTTCCGTACAAGTGATAAGGCGATAGATGTACATACGTACAAATTCGCTTTGAGATAAAGCCTACGACAAGGTATACATATAAAGTGTCAACCTTGCTCGGTACATACGTACGGAGAAGGGGGCATGATTACGTACGCTACTAACAGTTTCCCCATAACCCAGGTTCTAATCATGTGAGAGATACATAAAGACTGTTCTAAGCATGGTAGTAACTGAAAGTACAATATGTAAATATTTTAACTTGCTACCCCAAGGATCAGCATTTAACATGGTTGGATTTACAGTTCATTGATGTAACAGTATGTAAAATTTGTAGAAAGTACTTGCCTCTAGCAAAGCAATCTGCGATAAAAATGCTATAGATGCCTGGTAACTCGTCACTGTAGAAATAAATACATAAACTTAGTTTTTACACTAAGTTAAACACTAAGACACTAAGTGGTGCAACACGACTTGTGACTGGGCACCTAGCCAAAATGATGACTTTAGCATAGGAGACCAATGTGGGATGACACAATACTATAACTAACATACTAGGGTCTTTATACTAGAATGGGGTGTAATGCCTGTGGTTCGTATTACGTATTTCTGGAATACGTGTACGTAATTATTCTTGTATTGCATGATTTTCTTGCTTAATTTCCTCCCTGGGCTTGGTTTATTCTTGGTTTGGGTTGGCTTGGTTCGATTTGGGATTGCTCTTGGTTCATCATGAACCAAGGGGTGAACCCCCTACCTACCACCACCACTCATATTTATTATCTATTCTTCTTCTCTCTCTTCATTAATCTCTTCTTCTTCGTCCATTTACTCCCTTCACCTACCAGAGAGAGAAGAGAGAGGTCTAGGCAAGTACAACTTGCTTCCACAAGAGAGCCCATTTTTATTGTTCCATTAGCTTCTCCTCATGTTTCTAAGACACATTAGAACTTGTCATTTTCCATTTTGAGGCTTTAATTTTTGTAGATCTAGAAAATAGTTATTTTCCGATTTTGGTAGTTTTGATCTATCAAACTTCTTTGTTTTCAAGTTTTAATGGTTCCATGTTGTAGAGAATTTTATTCTACCCAATTTTGACCTTTGAAAAGTTGGATTTGGACTTAGTTTGACGAAGTTATGGACTTTTGAAGCTTTGGGTTCAAACCATGGAGTTCTTGCTGATATGGAGAAGACAGTGAGCAGTGTGCGCAAGCTTTTTAGCTTACGCCACTGAGCTGCGCGCGCTCTTTAGCGCAGCGCAGTCTGACCCATACGCTGCCTTTTGGAGGCATATGTCTTGCATACGCTGCCTTGATGAGGAGTCGTATGGAGTATATATGCTGCCTTTTGGAGACGTATGTCTTGCATATGCTGCCTTGATGTGGAGTCGTATGGAGTATATACGCTGCCTTGAAGAGGAGTCATATGGAGTACATACGCTGCCTTTTGGAGGCGTATGTCTTGCATACGCTGACTTGAGCGTAGTCTGACTTGAGCGCAGCCTGACTTGAGCGCAGCCTGACTTGAGCGTAGCCTGACTTGAGCGCAGCCTGACTTGAGCGTAGCCTGATTTGAGCGTAGCCTGACTTGAGCGCAGCCTGACTTGAGCTCAGCCTGACTTGAGCCAGTCTGACTCAGGCGCAACCTGATGTTTAGGCACAACTGGACCTGACCCTACTTACCCTGGATCTTCTATAGCCCTGTACTTGATAATCACGAATTTACTTGATATGTTTGGAATTGATAATTGAGCATGACGTGATAGTGACCCGTAGTGGTGCACTCCTGACATAATAACCTGACATAACCTGATAGTGGCCCGTCGTGGCGCACTCCTGACAAGTACACTTGGCATGATAACCTGACCTGATTATCTCGAATAGCTGTTACGACGGCTACCTGACATGATATGACCTGTATAATTAATCTGGACACCGTGGGCGATTGTGTTTGTATAAATAAACCAGTCCTGTCTTGCATCATGTCTAGGACAGGGACTCCTGAGTACCACGGTCAGGAGTACCTACTAAAATGGACTAAGGCTAATAACTAGATCAATACATTAGTCATGACGAGATTTCCCAGCTACAGGCAATCCCGTTACCTGGGCACGCCTTGGGATCTGTAGCCTGCCGTCGAGTAGGGCACATTTCCAGCACACTGTCATGTGTTGCACCCTTCAAGCTACCTAAGGGTACATTCGTTTCCTGGACGATGTACCCACCTGAATTCAACTCTAATCTTTTAACCCGGGTAACCTGGATGGTCTGCAGGGCTTGTGGCTGTGGAATAATCTTACTGTATCTTATTAGTAATTAGGCTTGTGACAACCCTAGTTAGTTAAAGTATCAAGCCGTAATTCTTGCTTGGCCGTGAAGTGATTGGACGGAGTCTAACCAGTCTAGTCTTGCCCTGATCCTGTTCCAGATTATTGAATGACCAGAATGCTTGTATTTATTTTACCGATAAATGGTGAGAATTCCAAGTTCTGTTCAGACGAAGGGTTACAACCCCGATCCTTGTTTGGTTTACGGGTTGTAACCTGGTTATCTGAATAGTTTCATGGTTATCTCGTCGTATATCATCCTGGTGTATTTTCTTTATTTCCAGTTCTTACTTTTATTTATATCTTGTGCTGATTGCTGGTTTTAGTTCTTAAGTGAAGCCCCTTTGTGGCACTTGCTCTTTCTGGGGTCTGACCCAACTGGTTTTGTATGGCCAAATTTTGGAGCAGCTACCGAGGATCTCCCTGCATTTCAGCCTGATGGTGGTCACCAGGCATAACCAGGGCATCGAATGGGTTTCTTTGTTCTCCCACTGTAATATTGTAAATTATTCTTTTGAGACGTTTAGCCGACGAGCAAGTGTTAGCTCGATTGTACTTACTTACCGTCTGCCTACAGGCTGTAACATGATTGACAAGTCCCGGGGGTTGATCATGTATGACTGAACTCTTGCTAGTCCTCACATTTTGTAACGACTAGCTTCATGATCATTCCGAATATATAATGTATGAGATGCCTTACTATTGTGTATTTGGTGGTCTGATATCTTGTAACTACTATTAGTTGGTTGAGATTGAGACAATAGGCTATTTTATGACCTTAAGAGACTGATGGATTGTAGTAAAACCCTCACATATCTAGACAGCCGTGACCGTATAGCGATGTGGATTCCATTCCGTTATACGTAGCTGGCTATGTCTGCCCCCGCTCTCCAGTATTCTGGTTCTGGGGCGTGACATGGGGTGTGGTTCAATACGGCTATAACTCAAAATAACACAAAAAGTTACAAGTCGTAATTATTCAATAAATAAATCAACTGTACATTATGTACCAACAATTTTTGAGATAGACAAAAAGCTCAATTTTACATAAAATAAAGTACCAAAATGATCCTTGTTAATTATAGAAACTTATTATAATTTTTCTGGAATTTATTAACCAGTATAAGTATTTTATAAAAATCAGTTTTCATAAGTACACAGAAAGTGAGTTCTGGTTTTATATGCCAAAACAGTGGCAAAACTATAAACTAAATACTGTAAAAATTATGATAAATTAGCTAAATTAACATAGTATCTAAATACTATTTTTCCAGAATTTAGCAGCAATAAAAGTATTTTTAGAAATTCAAAAACAGTATGGTACACAATCTGAAATTAAATAATTAATTATCTGCATATTTTGTCCATGTACATAATTTGAACCAGAGTTCAAATACAGGATCCAAGGCCATGAATCAAGTCCAATATGACTTGTACAGGTCTTGAATGTGTAAAAATACATTTGAGCCCAAAAATCCATGCTAGGCTTGGACACCAAATGGTTGTAGTAATTAAAATACACAAAAATACAAAGTGGTAAAAGTACAAAATACATATTAATATTTTAACAAGGTAAATTTATACATAGTATTCATATAAATATGACAAGTATATTTACATATATTAAAGTATAATATATGTACAATATTACGTAAATTACATAGGCTAAATAGTTATGTATGCATATATATATATATATATATATATATATATATATATATATATATATATATATATATATATATATATATATATATATATATATATATATATTTTTATATATATATATATATATATATATATATATATATATATATATATATATATATACACTTATACATTAAAATGCTAAATATATAATATATATTTATACATATATAAATATTGTACATATACGTATATAACAGTATATATATACAGAAATACATATATATATATATATATATATATATATATATATATATATATATATATATATATATATATATATATATATATATATATATATATATATATATATAAACATAAAACAAAAACAAAAGAAAAGAAAAAGGAAAAGGAAAACAAACAACAGCGGCGGGGGGGGGGGGGGGGGGGGGGGGGGGGGTGTTCAAACTCGGCCCACTGGGTCGGGTTCCCAGGCTCGGTCGGGCTGGCCAGGGGGTCAGCCCGCTCTTTGTGTTAGGGTCAGGGTTTGGTTTAGTTATATTTAGGTTTTAGTTATATTTTATTAAACCCGATAAAACAATCCTGTGTCCTGACAGTTTGGGACACAGGAGTCGCGTGTCCGTGCTAAGCACGACACGCATGGGTCATAAAACTCGTGTCCAGACTTACCCTCGTGCTCGTCAGGACACGGCGAACCACATATGTGTACACGAGACACGCACGACATGTTTCGACATCGTTACTTACGTGTCCAGCTTTGGGGGAGGGTTTTCGAAGGCGCTGGACGGCGGAGGAGGCAACGTCACGGCGGCGCTTGGGTGGCGATCGACCCAGCTTGCTGCAGTGAACCGATAGGTGGTGATGGATGGGGGTGATCGACGTCGGGGAGTTGGCGTCGGGGCTTAGCCGGAGTTAAGGTTCTGGTTGTGGGTTTGGGGAAGAAGAAGGCTGCGGGGGCGTCGATGGTGGTCGTGGGGCTGAGCTTGGGTTAGGGCTGAGTCTGGGGGTTCTTATAGGGGGTTTGAGTCGGTCGGGCTGGGCTAGGTCGGCCGGGAAACGCGGGGGCAGGTCGGCGTCGGTCGTCGGGCAGTCGTCGGGGGTAGGTAGATTTAGGTTTTGCATAGGGTCCCTAGGATTTTAGGTATTGCAAATAGGTCCCCAATATGACTGAATGCAAATAGTAATTTTCATCCCGCATTAAAAATAATTAGTTAATTACAAACTAATACTAAAACAATTCTAAATATTACAAACTACTATTATAACATTTCAATAAATTACAAAACTATATTAAAACATTTTAATAACTTGCAAAATAGTATTTTAGTATTTAAAACTCATTTAAAAATTATTTAACAATTCTAAAAAAATCCTAAAAATCATAATAAATTATTTTAATGCTAAACAGGTCATTAGCAACTAATTAATTCTAATTTAAATAATTTTGAAAAATAGGTGCTGACAAGTCTTCCCTCGTTGAAAAATTTTGTCATCGAAATTCACAAGGATTGAAGACCCTACAATATTCTAACATAGCAAGCAATGCAACAAATGACTAAGGCTACGACCGAAACTAACCTCTAAGAAATCAAGCGGGAACGGGTGGTTGCCTCGCAGCTGTTGGATAGAACAAGTAAGGATTGTTAGCCCAATGATTATATCATGTTTTTGAATATGGCTAATCAATTAAGTTTAACATAATGACATCATTAATATTCATGTAATCACTATTATTGTCCTTATGTTAGCATTGTCCTAAATGTTCTATAACATATTGCTATGCTTGTATCATATTGGTTTTGTTTGTCTAACATGTATTTGTAGACATGCTGTAAGCATGATCAAGCTTTGTCAAACCAGGACATATGCAATAGAGAATTATTGATGGGCCAAAGACGGCGTTATACAAGAAGATTTCTCTGAACCGCCGAAAGGTATTCAGATTTCCAGATCTGTTTATCTTTGGACGACCGCCGTCAAGTGAAAAAGGCGTCTTCAAGTCTGCTCAAATATTTGAAGAAAGGCGTCATCAAAGGGCTCTTGGTTTTCCTATTTCATCAATATATTTTTCATATTTATTGAGTCTAGGAATACGATGTACACTGCATCGTACTAGCAAATAGGCTACCCAAGAAACGTTTTCAAAATACTCTTTCATTTTGAAAACAAGCCCACTTACAAAAGCCCAAATTACTTCCTAACTGCTTGACTTTTCAAAAAGCCAGTTTGCAAAAACCCTGACAGAACTCCAACAGAACTCGGCCAGAGTTCGGCCCGAATTCGGCCAGAGTTCGGCCAGAGTTCGGTTAGTGAACGTTGCTTTTTGAACTTGGTCTTCCTGCAGTTACGGATCCCACCGAGATTTTCTCATAGAGTTCTGCCCGAATTCTGCCCGAATTCTGCCTTTGGAAAAACTATAAATAGAGAAGGATTTCGATCATTTCAACACACTCATTCACTTTCATATCTCTTCTCTATAAGCCTACTACTTCTTCCAAAGTATTCTGAGCTTTCATTTTCAAATTTCAAGCCAGTTACAATCCTCTAGTCGATTTGCCAGTGCGGTACGGTCTAGAAGTTTCAGAGTGGTTATAATCGGAGGCTTGATTGAAGTTACACACTTCATAATTAAAGTTGGTCGAGTACTTCGGATCAAAGCTCGCGTTGTAGAAGTTGCAAGAACTTCGGATGAAAACTTGTGGTGATTTTCCATAGTGGATTCAACTGGAAGCTAGAGTTCTTCCGACTGGACTAGTCCTCAACAGAGGAAAACCAGTATACATCCTTGTGTTTGTGTTTGCTCTCTACTCTCTACTTTTTTATTTACATATCTGTGATATATTATCTGTGATCTTGTTACTAACATTTTTAAATAGTTAATTTCCGCTGCCTACTCTATTCACCCCCCCTCTAGAGTATTACGTTTTACAACTCGTTCCTACAATCGGTCCTACAATTGGTATCAGAGCAGGCACTGCAACTAGAGGTAATATATTCTGATCCCAATTGTTCCTATAATTGGTATCAGAGCAGGTGCTCCTTCTAGAGATATTATTGCAGGTGCTCCTTATAGAGATATTATTGCTTATACCAATTGCTCCTTCAATTGGTATCCTAGCAAGGACTTTATTATTTGGCTTAACATCCTTGGAGCAGATCCTCATTATCAAAGCGGGTTATACAGGTAAAGCGAGGTAATATTGTTATTATATACCTGTTGTTACATAGATCACTGTATCACATATAGCAAGTATGTACTTCACAATTGAAGTTGGTCGAGTACTTCGGATCAAAGCTCGCATTGTAGAAGTTGCAAGATCTTCGGATGAAAACTTGTGGTGATTTTCCATAGTGGATTCAACTGGAAGCTAGAGTTCTTCCGACTGGACTAGTCCTCAACAGAGGAAAACCAGTATACATCCTTGTGTTTGCGTTTGCTCTCTACTCTCTACTTTTCATTTACATATCTGTGATATATTATCTGTGATCTTGTTACTAATATTTTTTAAATAGTTAATTTCCGCTGCCTACTCTATTCACCCCCCTCTAGAGTATTGTACTTTATAACTCGTTCCTACAATCGGTCCTACAATTGGTATCTGTGATTTTTTTTTGTGATCATTGTTAAAAGTCTTATTATATTTTTTGATTCTTTTATATATACTAGATCTGCGAATTTCTATTCCTCATGATTTTATTTATGACCAATGATTGATTCCTACTATATTGATAAATTTTTTTTTGGTCAAATGACATTCAAAAAATATTTCATTTTTGGATTTCTAGTTGGTAAACTATGTATTGATTGATTTCAATGTTTTTAAGTTCAACCAACTATGTTGTGTTTTGACAAATTTTTATTCTTTAGTTATGCATTTTATGCAATTTTCTGAACTTGTCGTTACACTGATCTCCTAATCCTTGATCATGATTATTTTTGCTTTCCTTCTTTACTTATGCTTGAGTTCATTTTAGCTCTTATTACGGAGGAGCTTCTTTTTGATCATGTCAAAGGGGGAGAAATAAGTTTAAGTGAGAAATAAGTTTAAGTCTGCATAGAATCTTTTAGTATTATGTGTTTATTAGTGATACATGCAACTATTGTATATATATTAAACTTAAAGGATTTGCCATAATAAAAAAGGGGAAGATTGTTAGCCCAATGATTATATCATGTTTTTGAATATGGCTAATCAATTAAGTTTAACATAATGACATCATTAATATTCATGTAATCACTATTATTGTCCTTATGTTAGCATTGTCCTAAATGTTCTATAACATATTGCTATGCTTGTATCATATTGGTTTTGTTTGTCTAACATATATTTGTAGACATGCTGTAAGCATGATCAAGCTTTGTCAAACTAGGACATATGCAATAGAGAATTATTGATGGGCCAAAGACGGCGTTATACAAGAAGATTTCTCTGAACCGCCGAAAGGTATTCAGATTTCCAGATCTGTTTATCTTTGGACGACCGCCGTCAAGTGAAAAAGGCGTCTTCAAGTCTGCTCAAATATTTGAAGAAATGCGTCATCAAAGGGCTCTTGGTTTTTCTATTTCATCAATGTATTTTTTATATTTATTGAGTCTAGGAATATGATGTACACTGTATCGTACTGGCAAATAGGCTACCCAAGAAACGTTTTCAAAATACTCTTTCATTTTGAAAACAAGCCCACTTATAAAAGCCCAAATTACTTCCTAACTGTTTGACTTTTCAAAAAGCCAGTTTGCAAAAACCCTGACAGAACTCCAACAGAACTCGGCCAGAGTTCGGCCCGAATTCGGCCAGAGTTCGGCCAGAGTTCGGTTAGTGAACGTTGCTTTTTGAACTTGGTCTTCCTGCAGTTACGGATCCCACCGAGATTTTCTTATAGAGTTCTGCCCTAATTCTGTCAGAATTCTACCTTTGGAAAAACTATAAATAGAGAAGGATTTCGATCATTTCAACACACTCATTCACTTTCATATCTCTTCTCTATAAGCCTACTACTTCTTCCAAAGTATTCTGAGCTTTCATTTTCAAATTCCAAGCCAGTTACAATCCTCTAGTCGATTTGCTAGTGCAGTACGGTCTAGAAGTTTCAGAGTGGTTGTAATCGGAGGCTTGATTGAAGTTACACACTTCATAATTGAAGTTGGTCGAGTACTTCGGATCAAAGCTCGCGTTGTAGAAGTTGCAAGAACTTCGGATGAAAACTTGTGGTGATTTTCCATAGTGGATTAACTGGAAGCTAGGGGTGCGTTTGGTTAGTAACTATAACTCACTTTTCTGAGTTATAAAGTAAGGAGAGCAATAAATAACGTTTGGAACAGAGTTTTTGAAAATGCGTGCTTCAAATTTTTTTTCTAGACTCTACTTTTAAACACTCGTTTCTGAGAGCATCTCAAAGTAGTTTTCCCAAAGCTCCTTTCAAACTTTTGGTACTGTTTAGTGGCCCCCACCCCCCAAACCAACTCCAAACCTTTCAAGTTTCTCTCTCCTCTCCTCTTCCTCTCTTCTCTGCTGTAGTTTTCTCCAGATCTGAGCTCAAGGTCCATGCTCGAGGACGAGGACGAGGACGGCCCGGGGGGGGTATGAGCTCGAGGACGAGGATGGCGGAGACGATGACAACGACAACAAGGACGGCGGAGACGATGACGACGACAACAAGGACAGCGGAGACGATGACGAGGCTGGCGGAGACGAGGACGAGGACGGCAGCGACGAGGACGAGGACGGCAGAGACGACGACGACGAGGTCTGAACTCGAGGACGGTGGGGGGGTTAGTTTTGGGGATGGCTCGATGACGAGGACGAGGTCTGAGGACGATGGAGACGACGATGACAACCGTGGACGACACAACGAACTCGAATGTGGACGACCCAACGACCCCGAGCCGTCTCCCACAACGTCCTCGGCCCAAACCCTAGCCTCGGACACGAACAGCCGTGTCAGACACGAATTGAGTTGACAGGATATGCTTTGTGTCTGAGAGGAGATTTTTGTGCGGACACAAACATGATACAGATGGTCTCGGATCTGGAGAGTAGTGTCTGTGTCGGACACGAATTGAGTGAAGAGGATAGAGATATTTTATTGGACACGAAAAAAATGCGGGGACACAAATTGGACACGAACAGATTAGTTTTAATATAAATATTGTATACATTTTTAATAAAAACTATTTTCACAAAATATTTTACCAAACAGAATTTTGAACTTTTATTTCATAAAAATATTTTTCAGATAAAAGTAACCAAACGCAAAATCAGAATTTTTACACTCAGAAAATAACTTTATAACTTACTTTCAAAAAACTGTTTTCAGAAAGAAATTTCAAAAAACTGTTTTCAGAAAGAAATTTCAGAAAACATATCCAAACGGACCCTAGAGTTCTTCCGACTGGACTAGTCCTCAACAGAGGAAAACCAGTATACATCCTTGTGTTTGCGTTTGCTCTCTGCTCTCTACTTTTTATTTACATATCTGTGATATATTATCTGTGATCTTGTTACTAACATTTTTAAATAGTTAATTTCCGCTGCCTACTCTATTCACCCCCCCTCTAGAGTATTATGCTTTACAACTCGTTCCTACAATCGGTCCTACAAGGATATCTCTCCCTCATGTCCGACTCCCTCTCCCAAGTAGATTCACCCGGAGAGTGATGGCTCCAAGCTACTCGTACTAAGGGTATAACCTTGTTCCTCAGTCTTTTCTCCCTCCTGTCTAATATCTCTACTGGCTGCTCAGAAACTGTAAGGCTCGGTTCGATCTCCAACTCTGAATGATCTAGCACATGGCTGGGGTCCGGGACATATCTCCTCAGCTGAGATACGTGAAAGATATCGTGAACTCCTGCTAGGTTGGGTGGAAGTGCAACCCTGTAATCTACCTCTCCGATCCTGCCAAGTATCTCGAACGGCCAGATGTATCTGGGGCTCAGCTTCCCTCCTCGTCCGAACCGGATCGTCCCTCTAGTAGGTGATATCTTTACTAGCACCATATCACCGTCTGTGAACTCCATCGGTCTGCGACTAGCATCAGCCCAGTATTTCTGTCTGTCCTGAGCTACTCTGAGCCTGTCTCTGATCATCCCGACCTTCTCTGCTGCATCCGTGATCATCTATGTCCCAAGCATAACTCTGTCCCAGATATCATCCCAAAAGAGCGGTGTGCGGCATCGTCGTCCATAAAGTGCCTCGAAATGAGACATACCGATACTGGCTTGGTAGATGTTGTTGTATGAAAACTCTACCAAGTGTAGATGGCTCTCCCATAATCCTCCAAAGTCTAGTACACAGGTCCTCAGCATATCCTCCAGTGTCTGTATCGTCCTTTCGGACTGCCCATCTGTCTGCGGGTGGTACGCCGTACTGAACTTGAGTCGACTGCCCAACTCCTCCTGCAAGCTCCTCCAGTAGTAGGACGTGAATCTGATGTCTCTGTCCGACACGATGCTCACTGGTACTCCGTACAAGTGAACAATCTGCTGCATGTAAAGCTTCGCCAACTTCTCGGTGGAAAGCCCCACCTTGAAGGGTATGAAGTGCGCACACTTCGTCAGCCTGTCCACGATGACCCAAATGGCATCCTTCCCTCATTGGGAACGAGGAAGCCCTGAGACGAAGTCCATCGTAATGTGTTCTCACTTCCACTCGGAAATGGATAACGGCTGCAACAGACCAGCTGGCCTCTGGCGCTCTGCCTTGACCTGCTGGCAAACTAGGCATCTCGAAATAAAATGTGATACATCCCTCTTCATTCCGTGCCACCAAAGATGTTTCCGCAAGTCACGGTACATCTTGTTAGCACCAGGATGAATAGAATATCTCGATCGGTGCGCCTTCTGCAAGACTGCCTCTACCAACTCTCCATTCGGCACGTACAATCGGCTGCCATGCCTCAAGGATCCATCCTCTGCTACAGTGAAGTCATCCAGCAATCCAGCTAAAGCCTGGGCTCGAAGTCTGCGAAGGCTCTCATCTGTAGACTGTGCCTCCCTGATCTACTCCATCAAACCTGACTGTATGTCAAGCGTCATCATTTGTATCACCGATCCTGGCTGAACTATCTCGATACCGAGCTTCTCCAGGTCTTCCCGCAAATATCGGTCTATCATCAGATACCATGCCATCGGATGCCTGCTCAGCGCATCCGCCACCACATTTGCCTTCCCGGGATGATACTGTAAAAAATATCGAAGTCTTTCATCAACTCCAACCATCGTCTTTGCCTCATGTTCAGCTCTTTCTGCGTGAACACATGCTTCAAGCTCTTGTGGTCAGTAAAGATTTTCAAACGCTCTCCGTATAAGTAATATTTCCATAACTTGAGTGCAAAGATCACCGCAGCTAACTCTAGGTCATGGGTAGGATAGTTCTGCTCATGAGTCCGCAAATGCCTAGATGCATAAGCAATCACTTTCCTATGCTGCTGTAGGACGCATCCTAGCCCCTTCCCAGAAGTATTGCTGTATATGGTGAAACCTCCAGAACCTGAAGGTAATGTCAAAACTGGAGCGGTCGTCAGCCTCCTCTTCAGCTCCTCAAATGCTGCCTGGCAGTCCTCTGACCAAATGTACTCTGCGTCCTTCTACGTCAGCTTCGTCATGGGTTCAGCTATCCTAGCAAAGTCCTGGACGAGCTTTCTATAATAGCATGCTGAACCCAGAAAGCTTCTGATCTCTGAAACTGACGTCGGAGCCTTCCATGTCTCAACTGCCGTAATCTTCCTGGGATCCACCGAGATTCCCTCTCCAGTAACTACGTGGCCGAGAAACTCCACTCGGTCTAAAAAGAACTCGTACTTCGACAATTTGGCAAACAATCTCTCCTACCTCAGAATCCCCAAAATTGTCCGCAAGTGCTCTGCATGCTCCTCCGGCGTCTTCGAGTATATCAGGATGTCGTCGATAAACACTACGACGAACTTATCCAGATACTGGTGAAATATCTTATTCATAAAATTTATAAAGACAGCTGGCGCATTTGTGAGACCAAATGGCATCACCAGAAACTCGTACTGCCCGTACTTCGTGTTGAACGCCGTCTTCTGGATGTTTGCTGCCCTGATCTTCACCTGGTGGTACCCGGATCTCAAGTCTATCCTGGAAAACACTTTCACCCCACTCAACTGGTCGAACAAATCAACTATCCTGGGCAGAGGATATTTGTTCTTAATGGTGATGGCATTCAAGGTCCGATAGTCAATACACAACCGAACTGTACCATCCTTCTTAGGCACAAAGAGCACTGGCGCTCCCCATGGAGAAGCACTAGATCGAATGAAACACTTTTTCAATAGGTCATCAATCTGCTCTTTCATCTCTACGGCCTCCTTGGGGTTCACTTTATAGCAAGTCCGGGATACTGGTGATGAACCTGGTACTAAATTTATAGTGAACTCCACATCTCTGTCAGGCGAAAGTCTTGGAAGATCCTCTGAGAATACATCCATAAACTCCCTAACGATAGGGTGTGGCGGTGCTACGTCCCCAACTGTCGCACAACAGTTCGGCTCTAGGCTGATCTCCGGCCTTGTCCTCCTGACACTGAATAGTGCTGTGCCTGGGGGACTGAACAGAATACTACCCTCATGACAGTCTATAGCTGTATGGACATAGCTAAGCCAGTCCATCCCCAAAATAATATCATAACCGGGGAGTAGCATCACAAAGAATCGTCCTCTGAACTCTCTCCTGGCTATATTAATAGAGCATCTATAGATAGCTCTAATAGGCACTGGTCTGTCTCTCGTCATTACTCTACTAATCTCCTCGGTATGTGTAGCTACTAGATGGTGTTTATGCAAAAACTCTAATGACAGGAAGCTATGAGATACACCAGAATCAAACAAGCATAGAGCTAGAAAAGTATGCAAATAAACATGACCTGTGATGATGTCAGCTAAGTAATCTGGCTCCGATACCTGCTCCGGCTCTGGCTCAAGGGCTAGGCTATAATCTTTCCCCTGGGGTCCCTTCTGCTGCTGCAGATGTTGCCCAAACCTCTGCTGCTAAGTCGAAAGCGGACCTCTAGTCTTCACTACTAGGCAGTCTCGAAGCGGATGGGTGGCAGACCCGCAAGTTAGGCACTGCTTTAACCTCTTCCCCTCAGATGGAGTAATCATGCCCTAGTCTTCCACAGAAAGAACACATAGCTCCCTTCTGCTGCTGCTGCTGATGTCGGGGTCCCGGGCTCTAACTGGCGGGGTCGGGTGATGTGGTGTGGGAGGACGATATGTCTGCTGGTGTGGCGTCGGCGCTTTCTGCTGGAAAGCCTGACGCTTGGAGGGTCCCTCAATGTGTACAGAAGTCAGCCTCTTGCAAGACAGAAGACGCTCCTCAATGCTCCGGGCCAACTCTAGGCTCTGGTAGTAGTCAGTCGTACCGTTCGCTACTATAAGAATGCCAATGTCTGGAACTAGACCATGGCAAAACCTACGCGTCATCTCCTCTGTGTCTGCAACCAGACTAGGAGCGAAATGGCTCAGGCGACTAAACTCTGCCGCATACTCGCGACAGAATGGTTTTCTTGCTAGATGTTCTGGAATCTAGCACCATGGCTACTCTAGCGGTGGTCGAGAAGAATTTCTTCTTGAACTGGGTCTTGAACTGATCCCAAGTGGCCCTCCCTCTCGCAAATAATGGCTCATTCTGGAACCAAACTCCTGCCAAATCTATCAGCAGACCCATGAAGTCCTTGATCGTCCCCGCTCTCTACCGTGGCTCTACAGGTGGTGGGACCACGGTACGTTTCTCAGAACGCTCCATGCTCTGGTGGAGTAGGGTAGTCTGCTCCTGATGGGTTGTTAGGAACCCCTGGATCAGAGTGAGCAGTTGGTTCCCGTCGAGTGTGACGGAAGCCTGGGTAGGTATAGTGATAGGGGGTGGTAGAAGTATCGGGTCCTGCTGGGACTGTGATGTGGAAGGTGGTGGAGGTATCAGGGTTGGTGGATTTGTGGAGTGGGGGAGTATGGTAGGTGGAGGTGGGGGGTATCAGTCAACTTGTCAGCTGACTGGATAGGGAGTGTGTCATTCTCAGGTGTGACATACTGGAATGAACGAGTAAGCACCATTTAATTACAATAAAAAGGACTTATAAGGACTTGTTAAAGTAAGCAACCATAGACAAGAAAATCTAATTATAATAGCAAGCATGTGATGTATTTCCTATGTTGCAATCCTAGTATTTCTCTAGGTGTTCTAAGCGTCATTCCTAATGTTGTCTAATTACCTTAAGTTCCTAATTGCAGGCATGCTTGGTACAATAACGTAACCAAACAATTTAGTCTCGACCTGCATGGGCCACCACTAAAAATATGTCACGACCCGCTACCCAAATTGTTGGGCCGGACCGAGTTATGTCCAATCTACGCTTGATATAAAGCATAGTAAGTTGTTCTAAAGACAACAAGATAAGACTAAATGTGCTAACAGTTCTATAAGTAAAATAAAAGTCATAAATGCTCCAAACACAAAAGTCGTCTCATATAGAAATAAGTCCAAGTACATGTCTGAAATGTAAAACTGGATATATGTCCAGTTACAAAATACGTAGTCTAATACATGACTACACTAAATATCCCAAGCAACTACGCAAACTAGACGAGTTTTCCCGCAGGTACATCCTCGTAAGGCAAAGCCTGGTCCTCGGCAGTATCTCCATAATATGAGTCACCGAGTAACTCCTCCTCAGTAAGGATACCTACAACGTTATCCTGTCTGGACGGGAGCAAGTACTGATTTTAATAAACTAGCATATGAAACATGGAAATGAACATAAGAGAAATAACTGGAAACATGGCATCACATAATCTATCATGGCAAGGACACATATGTCATAGAGACAGATGTATATGTAATGTTTGCGTTGCGACGATTCCTGACTTAAACTCGAACAACTCAAACCCAACTTATGCAACTCTATCCAGCAACTCAAGACTCGACGCCGCATCTCGTGTCAAAGCACGGTGTCTACGTTGCAGCTAAATCTTAGGCCCAAATATTATCCTTTGTTCGTGCACCTATTCAACTAGACTCAATCTAAAGGCACACCTGCAGATTGCCGCCATGCCGACCCATCTATATGAAAGGTCACTAGCATCAAAAGCCATCCCGGACGTATAGTTTTGTTAATCGGGGTCCTTTCAATGCAAGTAGCTAGCTCCGTTGCAAGTCTCCGCTTAACCTGTGCTGAAACCTTATGCACGACTATATCCTGTTTCCTCCTAGGCCGAGTCGGTCTCGTGGCCCCGGGTTGCGCTCGAGGAACCATTGCCCTTATCGACAAGTTGTCCATGACCATGCAAGACTCGACTCAAACTGACATTTCACACAGTCATCCTTCTTTTATTGTTACCATCTCTTCCAAAACCAAGTTCAAGACTTCTATCCTTGAGACGCCTCGACGACCCACGGTCGCGAGCCTTCTTCCTTGATGCCCTATCCTTTTTACTCAACTTAGAAAGGACTATTTGATAGCCCCTTTTTCCATAACTTACTTTGAATCAACCATGGCTCATGTCTTAAACACTACGTTCGTGCATCGTGCCTTAAACCGACTTGTGATCCAAGCTTGCATCACTCCGATTTCTAAACTTCGAGCATAGATTTTCTACACACATTCCGACATTCATCGTACGGGGTCTGAGTCATTCAGCAAAGCCATCCTACGATAACTCACGTTTCAACCAATTCCTCGACATATCAATATCACTCGTTGTTTGCAAAAACAAAAGTTGATCTTTATTTCAACAAACTTTGTAAAGAAGATTACAAGAATTCTGGAAAAGTACAACTATAGGAATCCGATCTGAAGACGATCGCTTTATCCCTTGGACGATGTGAACTTTGAAGACGGTAGCCTCTGAAGATTGCTGCAGCACTTTGGCAAGAACTCCTGATCTCTGATCTCTGTATGTATGTATGATCCCCTCTAGGAAGGACTTAAAACTCTCTTTATAGAGTTCTGGAAATAACTACTTTTTAGTTATTCTAGACTGTGCAAGTTGGATTGCGCTGCATTGGACCGCACAGACATAAGACTGCGCTGGCAATTACTTGATCGTGGGCCAACTGTATTGGACATATGGCATTATTTGATTGAAATGCGCATAATCTTGTACAGACGGTTACCACATAATGAGTCATTGATGGCATGAAGGCCACGTGTACTTTGTCAGTTATAGTGATGGAGTGCGCCACCTGAAATGTGCTGGCTTCGGATTGCGCTAGGATGGACCGCGCTGGGCTGGATTGCGCTGTAGGCAGATTGTGCTGTATGTACAGCTGTCCTCGAGCGCCGTGCTGCACGATAAATGAACAGTTTTCTCGTTCTCCGTGCTGTCAGTTGTCAGAAGATCTGATTCTCTGTCAGGTAATGATGGCGAGGCCACGTCAGCATGCGCACTTGGATAAGTGCGCAGTTCAGCCTGCACAATCGAAATATTGTGCAATCTGTCTTCTGCGCAGTTCACTTGAAGGATGTATAGTTTGATTTTCAAGACTTTGTTGATGGGTGCAACTTGATTTTTAGGACCTACAAGACCCCCTTCAAAGTTTTCAAAGTTTGAAAATAATCAAAGCTTCGAAATACTTTGAATTTTGATTTGAAAATAAAGTTGCGCATATGATGACCTGTCTGCGCAATCGGAGGAATTAGCTCCTGTTTATCCGGCGCAATCTGAGGAGTCTGTTCATTCTCGAAAACTATAAATAGCTCCCTTTCTCTTCTCTGTCATTCTTTGCTTGCTTCTAATCATTTGAAAGAAAGAATTTCCCGAGCTCTCTCGACTCTCATTCTTCTTCTCCATCAATCTTAATGGCTCCAAAGCGCTCTGCCGCTGAGAAAGGCAAGGCCCCCGCCGAGTCCTCGACTCATGCTGCGCCGCGTCCTTCTCGTCATGAAGCTGCTCACCCAGCACTGCAAGGAAGACATCCGATCGAAAACCCTTTTTAGGGTTCTTCGTCATTGCTGCACCTTCAAACCGATCTCTTTTTTAGAGATTTGGTTACGTTGTGCCGCACTGTTTAGGGTTTTGGTTGCACAAATCCAATAATCTTCATTTTTATGAAGACTATTTTCTTGTGCAATCGGTTAGAACGTGCTGGCAAAAGTCAGCGCAGTCTGCTGATTTGCGTAAGGCTGTCCAGCGCAAACTGATACTTTGTACAAGTTATTCAGCACAATCTGATGGCTTGCGCAAGTGGATGAGTTGGCGACACTGGATAGTTTGCGCAAAAAAGCTATTGTTGTGCAATCTGATGGTTGTGCAATCTGATGGTTGCGCAATCTGCTGACAGAATCTTTGATTTTACTTGTACTGAATTCTATTTTTTTTCTGTTTGATGCAGTTAACATCAGAGAGGACCCTGAGTATGAAATGTTTGCAGGGTCCCTTGCTGAGCCAAAATTTAAAAAAGATTTATCCCATGTGCTCTTTCCACAATATGCTCTGCCATCCTCCCGCCAAGCTATCTTGATAGCTCAGGACAATGAGACTTTGTTAAGTTTGATGAATGGGCAGCCCTTGCAGTCTGCTAACGCCATCACCCATGAGAAATCCATGTTCTTATTTGGCGAAGCCATCGATAAGAGTTCTTAGCCAAGGCCCCGTGTTGAACATAGAACTTTCCACAGGAAGGAGAAACTGATCCTGTTACCATACATTGCTAGATGCCTCCCTCTAGCACGATATTCTCATGCAAGCCATCCCAGGAGGATGGACTGGGATATTACTCCCCTTCAGCAGGTACGGACAGGAAAGATTTGTGTCAAGAAAGGCCCAAACAATAGAGACATGTTCTATAGCTCTTCTGAGCGACACAGCACTTTACTCAGAGGGTTGAAGCCAGGCTGTATCCCTCCAGAGAACTCTTCTTTACTGCTGCCGGTGAGAACACCAATCTTTGCTAATGAGTATGCAAAGCTGAGGGCAGATATCCGGATCAGGACATCCGGCTGACCGGTCTGGTGAACCCGGAGAATAGTAGGTGGAACTGCATAGCCAACTGGATATTGGCTCAGTTTGAAGACAAACTTAAATAGATCGAGCTTTATAATGCGGTATATGCTACCGTGTATGGCTTCCACGCAAACCCTCATCTGTTTCTGGCCCTGGCAGAGAGGTATAATTATAGGACAGGGACGTTCATGACGCCCTGCGGGGAGATGGGATTAGCCCTCCAGGAGATGAAGTATATCTCATGCCTACCAATGGGAGACTTCCCTTATAAGCAGTATGTTCCCACAAACGATGAGTTAGATAGACTACGTCGGGAAAATGCAGAGATGGTGGCAGTTTTTGACGAATTATTGTGCCATTACAACATATGCTCCCTGTACTACAAGAGCGGCTCTTCTGGCACCTGTTATTCATCGAAGTGGTTGCCGTATCTTTTTTTTAATCATATCATTGAGAAAAAAAACCAAAGATCATGACACATGCAACCCAACTTTCTTCCAATCCCTCAGCCACAGTGAAGTAATAAAACTAATGGAAGAGAATAAGAAGATGGATATCAGAGTTAATGATGAACACCAATCCCTCCGCTCAAGCCCGGAGACTTTGTTGAAAGCTTTATAAGAATGGACTACAGGTCTATGTCACGAGAAGCCCAGCTGGCAGGATTCCTGACATACTGGCTCCGTCGATTCGTTGTACCAGGAGTAAGTGCCATGGACCGCTTCCACCATGGCGTACTTTTTGCTGTCGTCCGGTTAGTCTTTGGCTACCGGATGGATTTTCTTTCAGCGATGACCTGTAGAATAAATACAGGTCTTCGTCTGTATGTTGACTCCATGATCAAATGGAAGGGTGAGAAGGGGAACTTCCCTCGATTGGAGTTGCCTTACACCTATCTATTTGGGTGGTTGCTTCTGCACCATCCATCTTTGATGAACCCCGACATGGGAGCAGTTGGCGGTAGCTTTCTGTGTAGATTCTCCCGGAGCAAGTGGGTGTACGTTAGTCTGAAGGACTGCAGACGTGCCCTGAACCTTGGCAAGGGATGAAATTTTTACTGCTTTGCCCCTCCAGCTGGTTATGAATTCATGGCAACAAATCTGGTTGACCTTGGGAGGCAACCGCTGGCTCGAGCAGCTTTTGACTGGGTGAAGGCGATCAGACTATCGCGTTTGGTGTACAGATTTGAAGAGGAGTGCTATCTAGAACCATATCTGCCGAGTCGCTTCGCTCGTCAATTTGGTTACGACCAGTTCCATGTGGGCAACGCTATAACTTGCCTACAAGAAAAGGGGTATCTAATTGATGGTGCCAGAGCATGGGCCTACTACAATGCTCGAGACACTAGGACAGTGTTCTCGATGCCAAACAAGAATGATAATGGCCCTGGAATGTTATATACATATTCACTGTTTTATACAGCTGCAAATACTTTTGCTGAGAACTTTAGTCTTATTGATAGCTTCGCAACAGCGACACGTCTGAGGAAAGGAGCAACTGCTACGCTAGCTCCAGCAAATGATGAGTAACATGAACCAGTAGATGATCCCTTGGAAGCCTCTAGGGATGCTAACTTCCCTGAGGAAGTTAATGAACCACTGAGGATTTCTTTGAAGGTTGTTAAATCTTCGGCCAGAGAGAGAAAAAGAAGGATTGACGAACCTTCTTCCCCAGCTGCAAAGAAGAAACTTATCCTGGATCAACCAGAGAAAGTTACTACTAGATCACAATCTCGACAGCTGGCCGAGTCAATTCAACGAGAAGAGGCAACCACGCCGACTTCTATTCCAAAGCCGGTTGATGTAGTAGATGTGGAGAGCCCAGAAAGGTCTCTTCATAGAAAGAAGCTGGCTATTAGAAAGAGAAAGAAAGCGAGCCTGTCCTCGGTGGTGGTGAATACTGCTGCTGGAATTACTATGTCATCTCCTACTCCTGCCTCTGAGTCTAGTCCAGAGCAGAGAGAGGAGACTGAACAGAGATATGAGGCTGCAGAGCCTAGGGAAGATGAAGCTTTACGATCTCCTTTGCCAGCGGTAGAAACTACTCAGCTTCCTGTCACACCAGGAACAATCCGCAAAGAGGAGGATCGTCTAATGATTGAGGTATTAAATGATTGCGACTTCGGTCTGCAAGATGACGTTGGTCATGCCGCTGCAACTGCCAGCGAGGAAGCTCCTGAGGATAATAAAAGTGAGGAGAGTACATCATTAGAGGCTGTTGATGATACACAGAATCCCGAAGAGGACATTGAAGTCCATATATCTCCCAAAGCAGCTGATGACACCCTAGATCCTGAAAAGGATATTGAGGTACAGGTATCTCCAGAAAAGATTACAAATGAGGAAGTGGCCCTGGAGAAAACTCCTATTATTGATCCCAAACGTATAAAATGAAATTATCAATCTTCTTTTCATAGATTAATAGCTAACATCTCTATCTTTTGATCCATGCAGAAATCGAATCTTCTCCAGCTCCTCCAGTGTGCACGGATATAGTACCTGTAACGACGATAGCTAGCAGCAGTCGTCATTTTTCAGGTGGCTCCGAGGCAGGCAGTAGCCAGGCAGTAATGTCTGAGGCTACTTCTGCTAGATTGGACTCTTTGCAGCAAATGACCGAATCATCACTGAACCAAGCCATGGTAAGACTGCTTTTACTTTTGATCTTTTCAATAGCTGCAAATGACAGACCAAATGATAAAGTTTATCTGTTTTTACAGAGGAACAATCGGGAGGAGCAACCAGCTTTACTTTAGCTCCGTTATTTAAAGAGCCTCCCATCCAAGTGGCTGAACGTCCTACTGCTTCATCATCAATAGGAGTCGCTGCTACTCCTGGTGCTTTGGCCCCCAACCAATTTGTCATCAGCTCTTTCACCAACTTCTTCTTTAACTCTTTGGGACCCTTAATAGATAGGGTGATAGAGAAGGAAGATGCTAATTTTTTTACAGTTAGAGGTCCAACCTCTTACTTGATTAATGCCATCCGCAGCCAAGGTGATGAAGCTCAGGCTACTTTTCTTGATCATATATTGGATGAGTTGGAGACTTCAGTTAAGAGCTACAAAGAGCTAAGAAAGGGAGAGGTAGAGCCTCTGGTGCAAGCTGAATTTGAACGGATGTCTCAAGAGGCCGCGGTTGAGAAAGTTAATTTCCAAGTTCTCTTGGATACTTTCACTGCCAAGTCCGCTGAATACAACTCCAAAGTAGAAACAGTGGCATCTATTGCTGAAGAGAAAGAAAGGAAAGTTGCTGAATTACAAGCGGAAATTGCCCGTCTTCAGGAAGAACTGAGACTTGCTCAATTAACTCTGGAAGATGAAACTACCCAACATCAAGCTGCAATTCAACAACTTGATGTTATGACTCAAGAGAGAGATGAATATGCTGCAGCTCACCAAGCTGAAATTACTCGCAGACTAGTAACCCTGCCAACCTTCGATGATAAATCTGGGATAGAAGAAGCTAGGAAACGAGTGATAGAATCTCGTGAAGAGCGACTACAAATTTTGAAGCAGCAGATGACCAATTTGATGACACCACCGGCTGAGTAGAAGGATCTTTTGTATCTTCTTGTTTTTTCATGATATATGTCTTTGTAACGTCTTTCATCTTTGATCAATAAAAAGATATTTTTGTGGCTCTATTACTTGTTGCATATCTTATTCAGATATAAATAATAGAGATAGAAAATATATTCAGAGGTACAAGACATGATATATTTTTTGATTCTGGAAAATAATCATATTCAATTATATCTGCTCAGAGGTAATATGGATGCGGCAAATATAATTTATTGAATATCATTATTTCAATAGACAACTTAATCAAAGATGACAAGTTGCTGATAAAAACAAACTAAATGATTCGTCAAGGTAAATGAACGAAATGAATCGTCGGGATGAACGGATAGACCGTCAAATGAATTAAATGAACGGATGAACCGTTAGATAAATGTGATGAACGAACGGATGAACCGTCAAATGAATGTGATGAATGAACGGGTAAACCGTCGGATAATTGTGGAATGAACGGGTAAACCGTCGGATAATGAACGGGCGAACCGTCGGAGGGATATGATGAACGGACGAGCCGTCAAATAAAAGTAATGAACGGATGAACCGTCGGATGAATGTGATGAATGAACGGATAAACCGTCGGATAATATGGAATGAACGGGTGAACCGTCAAATGAATGATTATGATGAATGGGCGAACCGTCAAATAAATGTGTCGCTTCATAGTCTTACGACTCTCTGTCTATAAATAGAACAAAAAATCAGATGGGATGTTCACTTTCACTTTTCAACATAAAGATGTCGTTTGGAGATGCATCTAAGAAGGCCGAGGTCGCCCCGAAGGTGGAAGTAGGTACTGAAGAACGTCCAGTCGAGCAGGCTCAACCAAAGCAGATAACAACGGGCGAAGGTTCATCTGCCCCCAAACCGCCAAAGGATATCTTGGACTTCCTTCTTGAACCAGGGAAAACTGAAGAAGAAGAAGAAGCCATGAGGATAGCTGCTTGCAAATTCTTGGTGGGTTCCAGCAAGAATATTCTCGACTCTTTTGTTGATCATGTTTTTTATAAGAACAGTAGTAGCCCGCGTCCCAATTTTGAGAAGGATGATAGTGACCTTCTTTGATATTATGTACTATCATTCAAGATAAAATAAAACTGAATTTTATTTATGAACTTGTCTGATAATTACAAGCAATGTCTGTTACATTTATACATAATTCTTTTTTAGAAATTTGCCATTGATAGTCATCATTGCAACTCGACCGTCTAGTTCTGTGAGTTGATAGGCTCCATTTGAGAAGACTTTGCTCACAATATATGGCCCTTCCCACTTTGCATCAAACTTGACTTTGCTTGAGTGAGTCATAGTCATAGGACGTCTGACGGTTAGAACAAGCTCTCCTTTCTGAAAGGCTCTGACCTTAACTTTGCGGTTGAAAGTCTTTGAGATGCGGGCTTGGTATAACTCAATATGCTGTTGAACTAATAGCCGCTTCTCATCGAGCGCTTCTAACTCTTGAAGTCGAAGAAGATCGTTGTTTTCTGTCGTGAGTTCGTTGGCGATGGCAATCCTCAAAGACAGAATTTGGAGTTCCAGGGGTAGAACTACTTCACAGCCGTATACCAAAGAGAAAGGTGTACAGCCTGTAGGATTGCGGACCGTAGTACAATAGGCCCAAAGACATTCTCTAAGCTTTTCACTCCAGTTTCGTTTGTTAGTGGCTATAAACTTCTTGAGGAGCTTAATGATAGTCTTGTTGAAAGCTTCAGCTAATCCATTAGCAGCAGGATTGTAGGCTGTCGAAGCGACGTTGTCAATCCGATGATCGTCACAGAACCTTGTGAACTTTTGGCTGATGAACTGAGGTCCGTTGTCGTGGATGATTCGTCGAGGTACACCAAATCGATAGATGACATGATGTTTGACAAAGTTGATGACGCTACTGGTCTTGACTTTAGCCAATGGTATAGCTTCGACCCATTTGGAGAAGTAGTCGGTTATTGCCAGTATGAACCGATGTCCTCTAGAAGAAGGAGGATTGATGGGACCGATGATGTCCATGCCCCAAGCTTCAAAAGGCCAGGAAGCACCAGTCGGATAAAAGAATTCCGACGATTGACGAATGAAATCTGCATGGATTTGACAAGCTCGACATTTCCTTGCATATTCGATGGCATCAGATACCATAGAGGGCCAGTAGTAACCCATGCATCGGATGCGATCCTGTAGTTTAGGACCGGGTTGATGTGCTCCACAGACATCGTCGTGAGCTTCACGAAGTACTTGCTTTGCTTCATCACCAGCAAGACAGCGCAAGAGTAGGCCGTCATAAATTTGTCGGTAGAGAGTCTTGGTGGTCTGATTATAGTAGAATCGTAGAGACCGTCGACGAATACTCGTAGCCTCCTTGGGATCTTCAGGGAGTATGTCATGGACCACGAAGTCGATGAACGAAGCTCTCCAATCTTCATTGATAACATTGACTTAAGTAAGATTACTGAACTCAATATTACAATTGTTTTCGACACAGAACAATTCCTGATTAGAGATGACCACTACCTGCTGTCTTTTGATAGGGATGGCTAAGACTGCTGCAATATTGGCCAAAACATCTGCCTCAGTATTGTAAGCTCGTCGGACATATTCGATGAAGAAGGCTTTGAATGATGTAGCCATGTTGATTACCGCTTCATAGTAAGGCACTAGATCTTGATGGCGAAATTCATAAGTTCCTCTAACCTGGTTAACAACCAGCTTAGAGTCACGATAGACTTCAAGATACTCGACGTCTAGTTGTTTGGCTAGCTGGAGGCCAATAAGTAGAGCATTGTACTCTGCCACGTTGTTGGAACAAGGCTCGTCTAAGGAGTAAGCTCTTTGAATAGCTGACCCGTCTGGAGAAACAAGGACAACTCCAACTCCTGCGACTATGGCACCATTGGGTCCAATCCTGGATGCACCGTCAAAGAATAGATGCCAAGTAGAAAATTCTTCAGAGATTGTGTTAGATTCTAAAGTCTCGTCTGGAATTTCATCATAGAGTTTGGATGTCTCTGGAACAGGATGAGCTGCTAAGAAATCCGCCAGTGCTTGACCTTTGACAGACTTTTGAGGGACATATACCATGTCATATTGGGCTAGCAGAATGGCCCATGTCGCTAGCCGAGTATGCTAGGCTTTTTCATCAGTACCCGAAGAGGATTAATCAGGATATGACATGAATAGTTTGTCGAGTCTTTTGAACAACAAACATAAGAGTTAGGCATTCTTTTTCGACTGGACTATAACGGTGTTCAGCACCAATCATAGTACAACTGAGATAGTAGATGGCTTGTTCGTGGCCTTCTTTGTTCTTTTGGGCAAGTAAAGCACCCAATGAATGATCCATAGCACGGAAATACATTAAGAATAATATGCCAGAGATTGGTGGCACCAAGACTGGTGGATTCATGAGATACCGCTTTATGTCATCAAATGCTCGTTGACATTCTTTGGTCCAAACGAAAGATACACCCTTCTTCATTAGTTGAGTAAATGGTCTGCAGCGTCCAGACAGATTCGAAATGAACCTCCTGATGTATGCAAGTCGACCTTGGAATCCTCGTAGCTTTTTTAGGTTGCGTGGAGGATGCATCTCTTGAATGGCTTTGATCTTCTCAGGATCTACGTGTATATCCTTAGAGGTAATAACGAAGCCGAGAAATTTGCCACTAGAGACATCCAAGAATGACTTGGTAGAATTCATTTTAAGTTGATGTTGGCGCATGAGCTTGAAGATAGTTCTCAAGTCTTGGATGTGATCTTCCTTTAGACGACTTTTGACAGCAATGTCGTCGACGTAGCATTCAACAGTCTTGCGCAGATGATCTCAAAAAATGGTACTCATGGCTCGTTGGTATGTTGCACCAGCGTTCTTGAGACCAAATGGCATTACAGTGTAGCAATAGACTCCGCGAGGAGTGCAGAAAGAAGTATGCTTTTCATCTTCAGGATGCATCCGAATCTGATTATATTCGGAGAATCCATCCATGAAAGATATTCTTTCGAACCCACAGGTGTTGTTAATCATGACGTCCATGATAGGAAGAGGAAATTCATCGTTTGGACATGCCTCCTTAAGATCCCAAAAGTCGATACAGACTCGAACTTTTTCGATTTTCTTTAGAACTGGGACGACATTGGCTACCCAATCAGGATGCTGCTCTTCTCGGATAAAGCTACAAGCGATGAGCTTCTTGACTTCATCGTCGATTGTGTCCATCATTTCTGGCTTGAAGCACCGTTGTTGCTGTTTGACCGATTTTGTATTTGGCAGGATGTTCAATTTGTGGGTAGCAACTTTGGGATCTAGACCTGGCATATCTTCATAGCTCCAGGCAAAAACATCAATGTATTCTTGAATAAGAAGAATTAATTCTTGCTTATCTGTCTCTGGAAGGTTCTTGCTGATGAATATTGGACGAGGTGACCCGCTCTCTCCTACATCAATTTGGACCAATTGATCTTCAGTAGGAGGTTCTTTTTGTTCGAATCGGAGTTCCCATTGAGTATCTATTCGTTGAGCCCAAGGATCAGTTTCGGGATTTTCTTTAACATCCTCGTCATAGCCTTCTGGAAGTTCGACGGAGACCATGTTAGAAGATACAGTCAATCGATGAACTTGACCGATGCTAGTGTCAGAATCCCATGATCTGGAATCAGAAGAGTTAGAGCGCTCCTCGCTATCGGATTCAGAGACTGCTGGGGATAATACCGGAGGTAAAGCATATCCGAGACCTCTTTTGGTCCTGCTATAATACATCTCTGACTTTTCTTTCGACACAGCCGTACGGATAGGAGTTCTTCTGCCTTTACCGTAGTTGAGGCCATTCTTGAAGTCATAACCCATCTTTCGGATGATATCTTTTGATTGTTGACTGTAACGACGAAGTTGAAGATACCCCGTGTCGTTACTTTTGCTATCATCCGTATAGCTGAATTGTTGTTCCGGTCCTTTACTAAAAAGTATTGGATTCTCGCCTTTCTTTCGAACGGGAACAATACGATATGAATCATTGGGATGTTCGAGTAAGACTTCTATTTGAAGAGATTGCATAACTCCCATTGTAAATGACTGAAAGCTATCTAGCATATCCAAATAGCATTTAGCATGATACACGACATTAGTATACTGGAAAGTAAACGCTTTTTCATTGATTTGTACATCTGTATTTACAACAGAACCTTTAGTCTTAGCAGGCTTGGTCAGATTGATTACAAGAGGGAGAGAAGAAGAACGTGGAGGAGGATTGGCCTTGTTACGACGGAGGTCGATAACAAGCGGCTCAGAAGAGGTGAGCTTCCTTTTATCCTTGTTATGAGATAAATCAATAACAAGTGGCTCAGAAGAGGTGAGCTGCATTTTTTTCTTGTTACGACGTAGATCGATAACAAGTGGCTCAGAAGAGGTGAGCTGCCTTTGATCCTGACCATCATCAGTTGGTTGCTTCTGGACCGGCAAGTGAATAGCCAGTGGTTTGGAAGACTGAGGACGAGAAATATGCCCTTTGACAGGTATGATGAGGGTGTCATTAGACATTGCTTCTTGTTTTTCTTCAGTGTCAAGAGACAGCACTACCTTCATAAATTCATCCTTGTACATACGAGCATCGTTGCAGTATGCTTCGACACCTTTGAAAGGATAGAGATCAGCAACCTCCTTTTGAACCTTTCCATTGTTATCGACATATTTGAAATATTGATGGAGAGTCGAAGGAACAATGTCATGTTCATGCAGGAATGGTCTTCCCAACAGAGCATTATAAGAACAACCATGGTTGTAAATGATATAGAAGGTCACCTTTGTACGAAGATTGCCTATTTGGAGTTTTAGGCGAATCTTGCCCAGAGGCTCACTCCTTTCCTGATTGAACCCAAGGATGGTGGTAATTGTACTGGAAAGACTATGCACAGGGATCTTCAGCGCATCTAACATTGTCTTCGGCATGATGCTGAGAGCAGACCCTGGATCTATCAGAATACGATCGACTTTCATCGAGTCGACATATCCTGTATAGTATAGAGGACGGTCGTGCCTATTGTCTTCCATCAGCATGTCATCCTCTGTGAAAGTTATGTTTGGAATTAACTCCAATACACTATGACAATGGAGGCAAGAGACAGGCTCTGTTTTTGGCTTCTTCAGAAGGGCTAGACAAGTTTCTGCATGCATAAGAGCCTCACTCAGAGTTTCCCGAGTCTCTTTGGAGAGGCGCAAGAGCTCGAAGATTGACAGTCGGGCCGGTGTATTGGCTAACTGAGCCAAGATATCAAAGTTGTAAGGCTTTTCAAGTCCGGAAGGAAATGACTTCTTCAAAGGTTTGTCAAAGCAGACTTGTTGTTTGCCTTTGTCAGCAACTGTCGGCTTGGGAGGAGTAGACTCTACAACCGGTGAGGATGCAGTAGGAATATCCTCAGTAGAAGCATGCTGTACTGGAGCAGACTCAGAAGAAGAAACAAGATTCTCTTGAGCTTCGGGGTAATCCTTTAGAAAAGCTTTCCCTGATCTGGTACCCAACAAGATTTTCTCGTCAACTATGGGATCAAAAGACACCATGGTGCTGGTCTTTGTCTTGCCTTTGGAGCGGTCTTTCTTCTTGGAGGAAGAGAGAAGTTCGAACTCTGAGGCTAAATCCGGATGGATCCACATAATCTCGCCATTGTCAAGAGACAAGGGGATGAGACCTTCACTTCGAGGAGGAGGAAGATTCTCGATCTCAAGAGTAGCTTTGGGGATAGAAATGACACCATGCTGTACCATCTGTGGCAGAAAGTCACCGAATTGAACTGAGACCATATTTGCGGTAACAGTCTTCTCATTTTGCTGCAGAATGACAACACCAGCGTTGACCAGTTCCTGAATTTTGCCTTTGAGCACATAACATGCTCTAGTGGGATGCCCAATAAACCTGTAATAAATACAGTACTTAGGATGATCAGTCTTACCGACTTTATCAGGCATCTTGGGATCTGGGAGCTGGAGCTTATTGCTTTTGATCAAGCAATCAAAGATACTCACGGTGTCATTCTCGTCAAAAGAGTACTCTACTTTCGAACGAGGTTCCCTCAGTGGAGGTGCTGAAGGAGTGGAAGTGGATGAAGGGGGAGCTATGTTGACCGCCAGAGATTTTTTGTTCTTCAAGTTGATGTTCAAAGTTTCTTTCCCCTTGCGGTTGTTCTGGCGATTGCCACCACCCGATGTCTGGTGTTCATCCCGGTCGGGGTTAGACATTTGTACCCCTAGCTGCTTGAATTTATCAATGCTAACTTCAGCTGCTTTAGTGTTGACAATGAAAGATGGCCAATCTTGGAACTGAGTAGATCCCGTCCACATGCTGATGATAGGCAAAAGATTTGCCTTGCAGGTGTCTATGGTGACAGCGGCCGGAGTTCCAGGAGGCATTTTCAAAGCTTCCCGACGGAACCTTTCAATGAAACTTTTATCAGTTTTATTGTGTCTTTTGAGGGCTGACATAGTCATGTCGTTGATCCCCTCATAGAATCGTTCCAAGAAGATTTGTTTTAGGCGAGAGAAGGAGGTGATACAACCATCGGGCAAGCTTCTGTACCAATCGTATGCTACGCCAGCTAAATAGCCAACGAGTATTCTGGTAAGAAGAGCGTCATTTGGTTGGAGTTGGACAGTCATTACCTCAAAGTGGTTAATGAACTGACTGGAAGAAGTGCTGCCATCAAACAGTAAGATTGTTGGGATCTTGTACTTCGGAGGAAATAGGACTTTCTTCCATTCAACTGGGTAAGGTTGCTTGATCCCCAACCTCTGCAAGTTGTCCTTCTCTTTGAAGGCCTCGAACTAAGTGCGTAGGAGCTTAACAGCTTCATTGGCATCTTCCACTGATGTAGAAGGAGCAGGCTGAGTCATAGTGTTAGGAGGAGGAACAACATGGTAAGCACTACCCCCAGCACCTGATTGACTAGGTGTGGGTTGGATCTGTACATGAGGTACTTGAGTAGATGCCACCCCCAGTCCTGCATTAACAGGCACCGATGATGCTATGATTTCAGGATTTGTAGGAGGTATGGTCGGTGGTACTGTATGCTGAGCCACAATGATAGAATGCATACATGCGACCATTTCAGCCATGGTCTTCAGCTTGTCTTCTAGTGCAGTTATTCGTTGTTCTTGACTAGCCAAACTGGAAGCATCAGGATTTTCATTGACAACATAAGCTGTCACTTCTCTAGGTACAGTGGAGGACACCGTCTGCTCCGAACTTTTGTTGTATGTATCATAGTCGGAGAAAGAATCATCTCCTGAATGAGAAAGAGGAAGATGACCGGAAGGATCTTGAAGATTCCTTTGACCGATTGTGTCTCGGCTTCGGGATCGGGTATGTCGAAATACTCTTTCAGAAGATTCTTGGAGTAGATCCAAATACCACTGGCTTGGCTTGCGAGGCTTCCCGTGCTTGGAGCACTTCCTACCCCCAGTGTCTCTAGAAGTCCTGTTGACAAAAGCGTACAAAACTTCGTCTTCATCTTCTGACATAGGTTCAGAGGTTGTAAAGTTCAGACGATCGAAGACTTATCGTCTTGTTGTCTGACAACAAAACTTGATAACAACCTTGTGATTACAATGGTGTCCAAGTGGTTGCACTGGGGATGTTGAGATATTGTCCCGTTTTTGCTTGAGGTGTTCTCGGAGATCAGGAACCGTAACGGGACAAGAAGAAGTTCGAGGGACATGTTCTTTAACAATATTCGTAACATGGTTCCGGTTCTTCAAATGTTTTGTCCCCTGAGTGTACAAGGAATTACTCATTTCATTGGCATAAGTGTCCGAATTTTTGATCCTGGAAGTTTGCTTCTGACCCTGGTTGGTCTTCGGCATTGGCTGTTTGCGTTTCACCAAAGTTGGTCGATTGAGATAAGTTCTTAGATCAGCAAACTCACCCCCAGGGGTTTCTGTCTGAGACACTAACCATTTTTCCTGTCTTGAATGAGAGATCTTGAGAGTTGGGAGATCTTGGAACTCTGCTACCGGAGTAGGCAGAATACCCCTCTGATCAGTACACTTCCCTTTAGCAAGAAGGAAAGAAAAACCCTTATGAGAAAGAGTTCTTGTACTGACTAGTGCCGGAGCACGTTCAGATTGATCTTGTACGGTAAAAACCGAGGAAGACTGAGAAAAGTCTAAAGGGCCTTTTCTTTTGTTTTGTGAAGAAGGGTTAGCTAAAGAGCATTTCCCTCTGTTGTCTTCCAAGTCATGGGACGAGGAAGTTTGAGAAAAGACCAACGGACCTTTTCCTTTATTTTGGGGAGGAGGAGGAATAGCGAAAAGACTACCCCCATTAGATTGCGCAGGAGAAATAGGGTGCTTGTGAGGAAGAGTAGAACTTTTCCCTTTGCTGTGGGAAAATAAGAGATTAGCCAAAGGACTGTCTCTCTTGGATTGCGTAGGCATAGCTTGCGCATAGGTTGATGGCGCACTGGAAGGTTGTACATGAGTAACTCTGGCAGAAAGTCTTCTGGCCTCAGTCACAGTGGCTTGCGCAGCAGGAGTCTTGTTACCAGAGTGTTTGGGTTGTACTCTGGTTGCTGGAGTAGTGGACTGCGCAGGAAAAGTTGCAGCCAACTGCGCCAGAGGAACATGAGTCTTGCACTTTGACAGGGCAGCATATGAAGTGGTTTATGCATTGGCAACAGCAGACTGCGCATGAGTAGTATAGGCAGTTTGTGCAACAGCAGAGACAACAGACTGTGCAACAGTCTTAGCAGCAGAGACTTTAGACTGCGCAGCAGTCTTGCCAGCAGAATCAACAGACTGTACAGCAGTCTTGGGGACCCACATTGGGCGTACTTTGCTCGTTGCAGAAGTTGTTGCAGTGCGAGAGGTGGTCCTGGAGTTGATCATGGCTTCGTAGGCCGTCTGGTTGACCTTCACAACCAGCGTCTTCTGCGTCTTTCCGATAGACGCAACGTCACATTGAGTTGTCACTTCCTCGTCGGAGGAGAAAGTCGTCCCCAGCAGAGTCGCCATTTTGTTTGCAAAAAAAAGTTGATCTTTATTTCAACAAACTTTGTAAAGAAGATTACAAGAATTCTGGGAAAGTACAACTATAGGAATTCGATCTGAAGACGATCGCTTTATCCCTTGGACGATGTGAACTTTGAAGACGGTAGCCTCTGAAGATTGCAGCAGCACTTTGGCAAGAACTCCTGATCTCTGATGATGATCTCTGATCTTTGTATGTATGTATGATCCCCTCTAGGAAGGACTTGAAACTCTATTTATAGAGTTCTGGAAATAACTACTTTTTAGTTATTCTGGACTGCGCAAGTTGGATTGTACTGCATTGGACCGCGCAGACATCAGACTGTACTGGCAGTTACTTGATCGTGGGCTAACTGTATTGCATACATGGAATTATTTGATTGAAATACGCATAATCGTGTACAGACGGTTACCACGTAATGAGTCATTGATGGCATGAAGGCCACGCGTACTTTGTCAGTTATAGTGATGGAGTGCGCCACCTGAAATGCGCTGGCTTCGGATTGTGCTAGGATGGACCGCGCTGGGCTGGATTGCGCTGCAGACAGATTGTGCTGTATGTACAGCTGTCCTCGAGCACCGTGCTGCACGATAAACGAACAGTTTTCTCGTTTTTCGTGCTGTCAGTTGTCAGAAGATCTGATTCTCTGTCAGGTAATGATGACAAGGCCACGTCAGCATACGCACTTGGATGAGAACGCAGTCCAGCCTGTGCAATCAAAATGTTGTGCAATCTATCTTCTGTGCAGTTCACTTGAAGGATGTATAATTTGATTTTCAAGACTTTGTTGATGGGTGCAACTTGATTTTTAGGACCTATACTCGTTCATCAAGCCATTTCGCATAGTCTATCTCTTCGAACACGTTCGACATAATCCGTCTATCAATCCTTCCAAGTCAAGCACACTACGGCACAATTCAACGCTAAACCATAATTCACATTTCATATTTCCTAAGTCATTCATCCCAATTCACGTATTCGATCATGAGTTCGTCTAGCTTAACAATATATTGCGTCCCGATCTCACGCGATTCAGATTATCTATGGTGGACATGAATCACCATGCACGCTCCCGCGGGTTAATCATCCTCATCGGGACGTAACTCTTGTTTTGTGTCTAGACAAATTTATTTTCGATACGTGGATTGGACCTACTCAATCCTCAAGTTTCATTCATTCGTCAATCACAAGTCCTACAAATTCTCGAATTCATCTTCGTATGAAGCCAACAAGTCGAAGCAATCCAAATTGCCATGTCCTGATTTTTTGAGTTTCGATTATTCCTGCGACATGAATCACCATGTCAGCGCTCACGCGGAACGATCACCCCAAATTCGACGTAACGTATGTGCGAGGCTGGAGTTGCGCTCGTGCAAGACAAGATCATCGACGTTGTGGTTATCAACGCAACCATCTAGACACTTTTGTTTTCATCCAAGTATTCTTTTCTATCAAAATCCCCATACGTAGTATCTATAGAAACAATAGCACTAGCACGATCGTCATTCTTCGAAGTAGAGTGCCTCCGAGTTATCGCATATCGATCTTTGACACGCCTCAATACCATCGATGACATGCGTAACCTGACGATCTTACTTTGCAACGAATTTCGAGTCGTACAAATGATGCTATCATTCGATTGGATAATCTCCTCGACATTCAACATCAAGTTCGATCATTATCCCTTAAATTATTCACAACATCAATTTCCTCAAACCCAAATTCGCGTATTGTTCATCCGTCTATCTTAAGTCATCGAGCAACGTTTTTTCTTCAAATCACATCCTTCGTTGCTAACTCAAATCATCGACCAACATTCAATCCAATCCTTAGAGTCATTTGTGTAACTTTAAAATTTCAACTTTTTCATGCACGATATCATCCCATCGTGCTAACTTTTTCTATATGATCCACCTATCGGTTTCTTTGATCGAGTCATCCATTCGCTATACCTTAACTTTTTTTTTGATTTGATTTACCTACTATATCATTCCTATATTTCATACTTGTGCAATCTCAATCCCGTGCACGTTTCGTGCGAGTCAATTCTAAGTTGTTCGAATCAACTCATCCGAATCTTCAAGACTATAACTTGTTCATTGACACTCAATCTAAGGCTTTGCATAACGCGACGCATACACCACTCAGGGATGAAGTCATTTAACAAATCCTCAACTTATCATGCGATTCATTATCTATTTTTTTGAATTTCCGTCCGAACGATTCCTCAAATTTCAAGCACGCTCACCTATATCGCACCGACGTTATTGTCGCTCGATAGTACCCCTATCGATAGTCATCTCACTTTACTCAATCGAGTTTAACTCATTCTTGCTCGACACTATTACGAATCCCGCACACAACTTTGCTAGGGTCGACGCAACTTTGGTGTATATGCCCAGCCCGACTTAGCCAATCGTGCTTATGCGAACCATCTTTTTATTTTGTCAAAAACTGTTCTCCTACGTTTTGTAAAATAGATAGACTTATTGTATGGACATCCCGTGGGACATTTGAGAGAGAGAGCACCAACAATATCAACAAGCGGAAGCATCACTTCAGAGTTTGCGGAAACAATAGAATTAAAGAATTCAATCGATAGTCCAAGGACGTAAAGCCGTGCTCTGATACCATTTATGTGAAACACCCAATTTCTAAAATGAGGGTAATTTTAAAATTTTGTATTTTAATATATTTAATTATGATATTTAAATGATAATATGATTTTTGGTAATTTTTTAATCATTTAAAACTATTTTAAGTTATGGCTTATGATTTTGGTGTTTGACTAGTGTAACCTTAGAGCCTAGCCATATGATTAGGATGTTTGACTAGTACATTTTAGCCTAGAGGGTATTTTGGGCATTTTAGGATTTATTTGAATTTATTATGATTTATGGGAATTTGTGTGATTTTAATATTAATTAAATATTGCTATGTGTTAAGTTAGTCTTGACTAGTTGAGACTTTGTAGACTAGCCTAGAACTAACCCTAGTTGGTGACCCTAGTCTAACTCTAGTTAACCTACTCTTAGTCATTAGGAATTAGTTTTAAGGTAGGAAGGATTACTTAAGTGAAATTAGTCCACGACTAGTGACTTAAGTCAATGACTTATGATTTATCAATTTTAAAGCCTAGTATTTAAGCCATAGGCCCATGACTTAGGCCCAAAATCAAATTAAACCCACCCATGGCAGCCAACCTAGGGATTCCACCCCTATTTAATGCCTCCTTCATTTAGGGTTAGCCTCTCTTGGAAATAGATCTCAAGTTTAGAAGGAGGTAAATCTTCAACCTTAGAAATTCCTAATTAATTCATTTTAGCTCCTTTTTAGTCCTAGTCTTTTGCAATAGGATCTAATTTATGTTTATATACTGATTTTGGAGGAGCACCTCAGTTTGCATGCAATTTGGAGATTTGGAGTTACCATTTAGAATCCCTTCTTTGAAGCTTTTCTTGTGTTTTGATGCTCAAAAGATAAATTATCTAAACTCATAGTTTTTCCTGATTTCTTTGCATATAAGGTTAGATTTTAGGGTTTCCTAGCTGTCCCCAAAATTTGGGCACAATTTGTGTCCATTTCGTGTCCGTATCGGACACGTATCATGATAGGCATACTAGGTGTTTGTAGAAATGCCACATAGGAATTTCTTTTCATATTTTTGAAATGTAATTAGATGGACCTGTAGATCTTGATGTGTGTATCAATATTTGTGAAGGTGTCCTAGTATTTTGTGTCCTTTTGTGTCGTGTTTTTGTACGTGGACACGCTGCACGAGCCCGTAGGCCGTGTCCTGCCTATCGGGGGCTAGAACTCGTGATACAGGACACGTCGAGACACAATTTTTTGTGGAGAGCAGAGGGCAGTGACTGTCACCATGCTCCCAATATTTGGAAGGATTTTGTTGTGTACACGCGGCGCAATCGCGCTCGCACTGGCCGCGCGCTGTCGCGCACAGGCGGCCGAGCACGAGCACAGACACGCACAAACACGTATCGTGTCCGTTGTAGACACGTTGTGGACACGTTTTAGGTTGTTCCACGTGTAGCCCTACCCTAGGCGACCACGTGGGCGTGACCACGTGGCCACACGTGTCGTGTGTCATGTCCACGACCTCTGTGAACGCGTGTACGACACTGTGTTACAATAGGTGCACCCCACATGGTTGAGTCGTTGTGGACACGTCTGTGTCATAATTTTTGGACACAAAACGATTCACAGGACACGTATACATGTGTGACACTAGTTACCCACCTTTTATTTGTAATTTTAATGATTATTAGGGTCGAATTCTTGTTATCCCCATTTTCACTGATACTCGACTGATACCTGAACTGGAAATGGATTTTCTGATTTTAATTTGGTTTTATTAATTGTTAGATAATGTTAAATGTTAGGATTAGTTCATCTACACATTGCTAGCTGACAGGGGATTGATGGGTTAGTTTTGATTGTGTATTAGCATTGGGTTCAAATGAAGTTTTCCATATTTAATGAAATGGGCTGATACACAAAACTGGAAACTGATGGTTGGTTTCAATCTATTTTTTTTACTGTTTAGATGTTGTAAATGTTAGAAATTAGTAACATACATATTGTTGGGTGATGTACATGTTCATTTTGGTTGTGCTAATGCCAGAGAATAATCGATTTGGGTTTTCATTGGGTTGGGGAAAATTTTCTGTCAAAGGTTTCAGAAATCTGAAACCTGGGATTAAATTCCATTTATTTCACTCACATTGCTATGTAATCTCACACAACACTGTTACCTACACCCTATGCATCTCCTGAAAAATTCCTGTCACTTGAACACCCTTAAACTAAAACCTATTGACTTAAACACATTAGCTACTGTCACCTCAACACCTGAACCTATATGTCTCAACACACACACACAATCAAATCATACACACACACTCCTACACTGTCACTTCGACTGGACTGGAACCTGAGACAGTGCCCCCTTCACTGATTCACTCTATATCCCTACACACATATAACAGGTAGCTCCTCCTATACACACAAAAAAAAAATCCCTTTTACTGTCACACCCTCATATTTTCCCCTCACAAACCTGTCACACACACACACTATTTGGTTGATTAGTTCACATGAACACATACACACACTGTTTAAATTCTGAAAATGGAATGCTAAATCAGTTTGGGTTTATGTGGTGTATACATATATGTTAAATGCTTGATAGATTCCTTTTGATTATGAGTTTTTTATTGTTGTAATAGGAATTAATTCTGGAATGAAATCCTGATATTTCAGTCATGTTTTGAACTAGGTTTTGTATTCCTAATATTGAAATTTGTGAATGCCTGAGAAACCTGAGATTATGCACTGTAAAATCTATGGTTTTCATAAGTTAAAACCTGAGATTTGGTTTACTAAAAAAATCTGAGTTGAATGGTAGTTTAGTTTTGGAAAAATTTGGGTTATGTATTTCATTTGGTTGAATGTAGGGGTTGACTTGAAAACTAAACTGAACTCATTAACCTGAGATTTCAGTGAGTTTCCTATATGTAAACCTTAACCTGATATTGCCTATGTTAAATTTCTGAGATTCAATGAACCCTAAACTTGTGTGATGATGCCATGTTGCTCTTTAACCTTAAACTTAGTCCATAGTCCATAGTTCATCACACACACATCTATGTTACCCCTTAACCCTCTCTCTATCTCTCTATGTATATATGTATGAAGATATGCATGTATATATGTATGTATATATGTAGATACGTATGTATATGCATATATGAACCTATGTAAATATATATGTATGTATGCATATATATATATATATATATATATATATATATATATATATATATATATATATATATATATATATATATATGATATTGATATTGATATATGATATTGATATGTGGTATTGGCCTATGGTGTGTCTGTTAGACTAGTGAGCCTAGTTTGGGCTTGTACAGCTTTATTAGACCTAGAATAGACTTGCTAGACTAGTGTAGACTAGTTTGACCTAGTGTGGACTTGTTTGACCTAGTTTGACTTCTAGGTTTGACCAGAGTTGACCAAGAGTTGACTTTGGCCTAGTTTGACCTAGATTCATGTAGAATGCATTGTAGTGTTTTATTTTACCATTCTGGACTTGTTGTGACTTGTGCTGTTCTAAATAGGAGCCAGATACCACTCCTCGGACAGTACTTTTCAGTTGGACACTCAGATACCAGGCGAGTACATTCTCTGATCATTTCATATCCTGTTTAGAATTATTTTCCTGCTTTAAATTACTTTACTTGATACTGTCACGTTGGTCACACGGATTAGTACTATATGGATCTTTTCATGAGATGTTATCCTCCTCGGGAGCATCGGATACTGCATGTTTTGTGCGTTTCACGAATCATCACGTATCTCTATGCTTCCTCTAATTCACGAATCGCTTGTGACACATGTACTCTCATGTTTACAGAGCCATCATGAATCACCTTCACGTATCACTTATTTTATGAGCCATGTGAAGTTTCACGAATCTTAACATAACTTGAACAGATCTTTGTGTATCGATTGGGGATGGGGGAGTAGAAGTAGACATGTGAATATTATCCCAGTAGCTGTAGTCATGAATCACTCTCTTAGCTTTAGTCATGGATCTCCTATGCCATTCACATGTTTATATTTTACTCTGACTCACTAGTCACTATTAGCTCTCTATGTATAGTAGATATTACTATTACAGTTCTCTCTCTGTTTATATACTGTTTTTCTTCAGTTCTTGTATCTTACTTTACTGCATGATTATATTTTCTAACCTGCTATGATCTGTTGAGATGTACTGTACTCGCTCCTGTCCTGACTAGACCTGTTGAAAATATTACAGAGGATGAGGAGGAGGCCCTATGTACCACCTATTACGGAGCAGGCTTAGACGAAACCTGCGACCTGGTTCCTCTGGAGGATCCAGCTGCAGTACAGGATGCTACTCCCAGAGTCTAGGCTAGATAGCTAGGCTTTAGCCTTTCTCTCAGTATTGTGTTATTTGAATTTCAGTTGTTGTTCTGAGATGTAATTTATATTTAGAGACTCGTATTGAGCTGGATGTTCTTGAGTCGTTATCTTAGACACTTAGATTTTCTCTCTCTCATTTGTATTATATTATGGTTTTGATCTCTCTATCTACCTTTACTATTCTGTATCTGCCTTAGATGTGATTGAGACTGTTCTGTTATGTCACCTCTATTCGGAGTGTATATACTGTACAGGTACCTTTATATGGTTAGATGATTGACCTAGGACAGCGTTCTACCGCCGACACTGCGGTGTAGGCTGGGCGTTGTTACGTACTCGTACCCTCACAGTGGGTGCGGGTCGTGACATATTTTTAGTGGTGGCCCATGCAGGTCGAGTTTGTGTAGTGGTATTCGAACTAGAGTACCACTACAGCCTGCAGTAGGATTATGATATTTTTGGAGGTACTCAATCATATTAGGAAAAACTCTTATTCAGATTCTGTATATCTACATTTTGCCGCTTATTGCCTTCCTTGAATTTAAACTGTCCTCCTTTGATATTTCGACTCGATCTCAGCAATTATTTCTTTTGATCTGTGTCTCCAGGATGGTTGAGACGCGATCGTATCGCCAGGGCCAGGGGGACGCCGATGAAAGGTCTGCCACCTCTCATACTCAGCAGCCAGCCCCTGGTACCGCAGCCCTAGTCATGCCAGCAGGGGTAGGCGTTTCAGCAGCTTTTGGTGGAGCCCCACCAGCAGTGAGGCATGAGCCGAGTCCGGTGATTTTGAATGTACTTCTTTAGCAGCAGAAGCCACCTGCAGGGACAATTGACGCCGTTCAGCTGTTAGCCTTCTTTCGGCAGTACATAGAGGGTCAGCAGACACAGCTGTAGAGGCACACAGCAGAGCTCACACGAGGCATTGAGCTGGCAATGACTGCGGTAGAGAGAGTTGTAGCTCAGCCAGCGGCAGCCCCGCAGCCGTACCAGCCACGGGAGAAGGGCATCCAAGATTTCCAGAAGATGCACCCGAGAGACTTTTGAGGGACAGAGGGGATCTTGTATGCCGATGAGTGGATCGAGCATATGGAGAAGATTTTCAGGTTGGCTGAGATCCCGACGAGGCTCCAGATAGAGGCAGCGGCCAGCATGATGTAGGATCTGGCCCGTACATGGTACCAGACCAACTCGAGGGTCGGTACAGCAGGACAGACTTGGGCAGCATTCAAGAAGTTGTTCAAGGAGAAGTTCTTTCCAGACGCAGCGCTGGGAGCCCTCGAGACCCTGTTCGAGGCCCTAGTCCAGGGGAACCAGTCCGTGGAGGAGTACGCAGGAGAGTTCTGCCGCCTGAGCAGATTTATGGAGGACTTGTCGGAGACGACGAAGGTCCGGAGGTTTCGAAAGGGCTTGGTAAAGGAGGTCAAGTCCTACACCAAGAACGCCCGCAGCGCTACCTATGAGGAGATCCTGGTGGACGCTTTAGCTGCGGAGGATGATCTTGAGCTTAGGCTCAAGAGGGGACGAGACTCCCAGGGAGACAGCAGTAGCGGAGGACCGGCCAAGAGGCCGCACGTTCAGCAGCAGTTTCAGCAGCAGTTCCAGGGTCACGGCCATCAGCAGGGACAGCAGCAGCCCAGACAGCATCAGGCACCGAGACAACAGGCTGTCAGTTACCCCTACTGCAAGAAGCCGGAGCATGGATGGGGTGAGTGCAGGAGGAGGCTGGACAGGTGCCTACTATGTGGAGCAGCGGACCACCAGCTGAGGGAGTGTTCCCAGTACATAGGCACAGCACCAGGAGGAGGAGCCAATGCTCCGGTAGGTCAGCAGCGGGGACCGTTACCGACGCAGCAGCAGAGATTTGTGCAGTATCAGCATCAGGCTGGAGGAGGCCAGCATCCCACCTTGCCTCATTATATCTATCTTGAAATTCAATTCCATCTGCTCTTATATGCTTCCTTAATTGTTGATAAGTTTTGATCCGGCATTCTTTTCAATTTGGTTTTCTTCCGAGATGAGTCGTATGGGCTAGGTCGCCTAAGTTATGGAATCTAGAGTCTTCTATAGTCATGATAGCTGGCATGGTGAGGACATATAGTCAGATTTTGGATGTATTTCTCGGGTATGGGAATTTAAGATTTTTGCTGCCAAGCATGCGGCAATGCGAAAATTTTAAATACCATAATTCTAGAGGTATGTACCTTAGTCGAGGACTCTGTGATTATCGTAGCCTTACTCACTAGCATGACGAAGATGTTGGCCCATTCGATGGTCACACTCGATTTTGATAATCAACACACACTGTAGTCAATACACAAAATATAGAAAATGCTGCTAATCATTTCAGGATTCATGAAATCATATTCAACGGACGATGTACCACATCAATCAAAGCGTCAACATCATCAAATCTTCGGAAGACTCAATTCTTATTTTTTATTCTGTATTTTATATTTTATTGAGTCTAGGAATTACTTTGTAAAATCAATTTTGGTAATACTGGCTTAGGGTTAAAACTGTCCTTATTTCAAAAGCTTACTTTTACCATTCGTATTTTCGATTACAAATATTTCAAAAACATATTTCGAAAATAGTCTTTTCAAATGATTTTACAAATAACCAAAACATGTTTAAAAACTGTTTTTATAAAAGAATTTTAAATATCTTCTGACAGAACTCATAGCCGAGTTCGGCCCGAGTTCGGTCCGAACTCTGACCGAGTTCGGTCAGTTTGTATTCAAACTTCTGTTGCCTCCAAATCAGCGAGCAACGTCTCTTTGCGAGATATTTGCACCCGAACTCTGCCCGAGTTCTGCCCGAGTTCGGTTGGTGAAAACACCTATAAATAGAGAAGAACTTTTCGTTTCAAATCATCAATTCATTCTTCATCTTCTCTTCTCTACTACTCAAGTGTTTTCAAAATGATCTAAGATTTTTAAATCTCACCTACACTTCTCTTAGCCAAAAGCCAGTACTATCAGAGTTGATTTAGAGTCTTTTGGTTACTCAAGAGTTGTAAAGAGGTCGTTCAAGTTTCAACAACTTTTCTGTTGTGGAGCTGGTCGTGCGCTCGTCACCAAGCACGGTGTTGTGAAGCTGGTCGTGCGCTTGTCACCAAGCACGGTGTTGTAAGAGATTGCAAGCTCTCAGTTAAAGCTTGTGTCATAGTGGATTAACATCGAGCAAGAGTACTCGAGACTGGATTAGTCCTCTCAGAGGAATACCAGTATACATCGCTGTGTCACTGAGTTTGAATTCTCTATCTTTATTTACTGTCTCTTACATATCTGCCATAGTTTAATTTTTACTTGGGGATTATTTTTCTGCTGCACACATGCACTCTATTCACCCCCCTCTAGAGGTGCTCAACGATCCTACAATTGGTATCAGAGCAGGTTATATTCTTATATAACATATCCTAGAGAAAATATATATGGCAGCCGTGAAATCTATATTCAACGGTGAAGGGCAATCCACAAATAGACCTCCCATATTTGATGGAACAAATTACACGTACTGGAAAACACGAATGACTTTCTTTCTTAAATCTCTAGATTTTGATCTTTGGTCAATAGTCATTGATGGGTATAAGAAACCACCACCTACAGTGGTTGAAGGTATTCTTATGGAAAAGCCGCATGACAAGTACACCGATGCTGAAAAAGCAAAGGCTAGTCTTGATGCTCGAGCCATCAATGCAATATTCTGTACAATTGACAAAACCGAGTTCAACAGAGTTTCAACCTGCAAGACGTCTCACGAAATTTGGAAACTCCTTGAGGTAACCCATGAAGGGACTTCCCAAGTGAAAGAATCCAAAATTAGTAGACTGACTCAGGAATATGAATCTTTTAAGATGAAACCCGGTGAGTCAATTACACAGATGTTTACTCGTTTTCTTGATATAACTAATCCTTTGCAATCTCTTGGTAAGGATTACAGCAATCACGAGAAGATTTGAAAAGTGCTGCGGGCTCTAACAAAGAACTGGAATCCAAAAGCCACAGCAATTATTGAAGGAAACGACCTCACCACAATGTCGTTGGAAACTTTGATGGACAAGCTCATGACCCATGAACTCGACTTGCAAGATTTTGAAGAAGCAACACCAAAGAAGAAAACTATTGCCTTCAAAGCTCATACAAGAAAGCCGACATACAACGATTCCGATGAAGAATCCTCAAGTGGTGATGAACAAGCCCTACTTGTGAAGAACTTCAGAAAGTACCTAAAGTTTACAAGCAGAAAGAAGAAAGATGTCCAAGAAAGCAATGAAGATGAAACCATATGCTTTGGATATAAGAAGTCAGGACACATGAAGAAGGACTGTCCAACCACCAAGAAGAGCAGTCCATATGACAGATCAAGATCAAGCAGAAAAGCTACAACTGGTCGAAAGTATGCCAACACAAGCATCTAGCATAAAAGTGATGCCAGTAATTCTGAAAAAGAGGATAGACCCTGCGGCAATGCAAATGTCTGTCTTATGGCATTTGATAAGGTATCTTCAAACCCTCTATATGATGACTTTACTTTCGATGAGTTAGAAAATGCCTTTAGCGATTTACTTGAAGAACACAAAAATATGCTTGACAAGTATAAGCAATCTCGAAAAGAGATTAAGGCATACACAACCGAGTTAGCTAGACTGTCCAATCTTATTCAAGATATTAAAGAGACGTCTACTACCGGTAACACGGAAGAGATAGCCAAACTCAAGGTAGACTATCATGAGGCTATCCTCACTATTCAAAAGAAAGAAAGAGATTATGGTAAGATGCAAAAACTGTATGACACAGAGAAGAGGATGCACTTAGTAACAGAACAGAGACTCTCAGTTATGACTGCTAAATATGAATAGTCTATTGCGATTTCTAAAAAGTTAGAAATCAAGTTAGGCAAACAGGAAATGCCTGTGACACAGCCTAATTTTAGTCCTAATGTAAAGCATACACCTAAGAGGACTAAAAACAAGAAAGCACAGAAGAAACACGAGTATCATCATGCTTTCACTTATAGGTTCTCCAAGAAACCAAACAAGCATGTGAACACAGTTTCAGCCAAATCTGGTTCTAAACTGACTTGCACTTATTGTGGTACACACGGACACATATCACAGTATTGTTTAGCAAGAAAGCTTGTTGACAATCACACTTTAGTCTGGAGACCTAAAGCTAATCAGTATGGACCCTTCAGAAAATGGGTACCAAAGGATTCATCTACTTGTTTTATAGGTGGACCCTCAACCCTCTCATGCTAGAAACAAATGGATCCTCGATAGCGGATGTTCGCGATACATGACTGGTGATGCATCCTTATTCGCTACGCTATCGATGAAGAAAGAAGGATACGTCTCCTTCGGAAATAACTTGAGAGGTGATATTATAGGTAATGGTACTGTAGGTATTTCTCCTTATCCAATAATAAAGGATGTTTGTCTAGTAACTGAATTGAAACATAACCTATTGAGCATAAGTCATTTGGCAGATAATGGTTATGGTATCAATTTTATGAAAGATAAATGTACCATATATGATATATCATCTGGTGATCCCGTATATAAAGGGATTAGAGAAGACAACATTTATGTTTTTTTTTGGAGAATACCAATAATGCAGGAAGGTGCCTAGTAGCCAATCAAGATGAAAGCTGGCTATGGCACATGAGACTAGGACATGCAAACATGGATACTATCTCACGATTAAATACAAAGAAGTTGGTAAAAGGACTCCCTGAAATTTCATTCAAGAGAGATATGGTATGTGCTGATTGTGAAAAGAACAAAGCACATAGGTCTACATTTAAATCCATCAACGCTGCAAGTACTTTGAAACCTTTGCAGTTGATTCATATGGATTTATTTGGTCCTAGTAGAGTCGCTAGTCTTGGCGGTAAACTCTATGCTTTTGTTATTGTTGATGATTTCTCTCGATTTACTTGGGTTTACTTTTTATCAAACAAAAGTGATGCTATTTTTGAATTTCAGATATTTTGTAAAAAGGTACAAAACGAAAAAGGTTTCATGATTACTCGTATCCGAAGTGATCATGGTGGCGAATTCGAAAATTTTGATTTCAAAAAGTTTTGTGATGATAGTGGATATTACCACGAATTTTCTTGTCCTAGAACTCCCCAACAGAATGGTGTTGTGGAGCGGAAGAACCGAACTCTAAGCGAAATGGCTAGAGTCATGCTTAATCAGCGTAATCTTCCTAAATATTTTTGCGCAGAAGCTGTTAGTACAGCCTGTCATATTTTAAATAGGGTGTTAATTCGACCAATCTCGAAGAAAATACCATATGAGCTTTGGTTTGGAAGAATTCCAAACATTTCTTATTTTAAAGTTTTTGGTTGTCGCTGTTTTATCCTGAACACCAAGGATAACTTGGGAAAGTTCGACTCCAAAGCAGATGACGGGATATTTCTCGGATATGCTGCTAAGAGTAAGGGATATAGAATTTTTAATAAAAGATCTATGATTGTTGAAGAGAGTATTAATGTTACCTTTGATGAGTTGAATAGTCACAGATCTAGCGACAGTGATGATGAAGATGCACCTAAAAAGACTAAGAAGAGTTCTGAGAAAGATCCTACCCAAGAGGCAAGAACTGATAAAAGTTCCGAAGATGCTAGAACTGAGAAGAGCCTTGTGAAAGGTATGGCCCAAAGATTTGAATCATTGAGATTCAAGCCAGATCATCCAGAAACTCTCATTATAGGTGATGTAACCAAAGGTGTAAGTACACGTTCATCCCTTAAAGATTCTGAAGTAGCAGCTAATGTAGCTTTTATTTCACAAATAGAACCTAAAAATGTTGATGAAGCTTTCTCTGATGAATTTTGGATTTCTGCCATGCAAGAGGAACTTAATCAATTTGAGAGAAACCAAGTTTGGGAACTCGTTCCTAAACCTATTGGTCAATCGATAATTGGTACCAAATGGGTGTTCTGAAATAAACTAAGTGAAGATGGACAAGTTCTACGCAACAAAGCACGTCTAGTTGCACAAGGTTATAATCAAGAAGAAGGAATTGATTATGATGAGACCTATGCTCCTGTTGCTAGACTAGAAGCCATCCGCATGTTTTGCGCATTTGCATGTTTTAATGATTTCAAACTTTTTCAAATGGACGTAAAAAGCGCATTTTTAAATGGTTTTTTAAAAGAAGAGGTTTTTGTGAAACAACCCCCTGGTTTTGAAGATTTTTAAAAACCTGATCACGTCTTCAAGCTTAAGAAAGCACTTTATGGACTCAAACAAGCACCTCGTGCTTGGTATGAACGTCTAAGTGCCTTCTTACTTGAAAATAGATTTTCAAAAGGCAAGATTGATACCACTTTATTTATTAAATCCATGAATGATGACATTCTTCTAGTGCAAATCTATGTAGATGACATTATATTTGGCTCTACTAATGAACAACTCTGTCAAGATTTTGCCAAGTGTATGCAGAGTGAGTTTGAGATGAGTATGATGGGAGAGCTGAACTTCTTCCTAGGACTGCAAATCAAGCAACACTCGAATGAAACATTCATCAACCAAGCCAAGTACACGAAGGACATACTGAAAAAGTACGACTTCGAGAATGTAAAGCCAATCAGGACTCCTATGGCTACATCTACAAAGCTTAATGCTGATGAAAGTGGCAAACCTGTCGATCAGCGTAAGTATCGAGGTATGATTGGTAGTTTATTATATTTAACTTCTAGTCGCCCTGATATTATGTTTAGCGTTTGCATATGTGCACGTTATCAGGCAAATCCTAAGGAATCACATCTTAGTGCTGTTAAGCGTATCTTTCGATACCTTAAAGGAACTTCTACAGTTGGCTTATGGTATCCCAAAACCAAATCCTTTGACCTTATAGGTTACTCGGATGCGGATTTTGCTGGATGCAAAGTGGACCGTAAAAGTACCAGTGGCACATGTCATTTCTTGGGAAAAGCCTTAGTCTCTTGGTTTAGCAAGAAACAAAATTCAGTAGCATTATCAACAACTGAGGCTGAGTATATCGCCGTAGGACGTTGTTGTGCTCAGATTTTGTGGATGAAACAAACCTTAGAGGACTACAATCTGCACTATACAAATGTTCCTATTTGTTGTGATAACACTAGTGCAATTAATCTGACTAAGAACCCTGTTTGTCATTCACGCACAAAACACATAGAAGTTAGACATCATTTTCTTCATGATCATCAACTACACGGGGATATTTGCTTAGAAGTTATTGATACTGTTCATCAACTAGCAGATATATTCACTAAACCATTGGCTGAAGACCGTTTTAACATCTTAAGGCGTGAGCTCGGCATTCTTGAATTCTCGGACTCATAATGCATATGGTAATTAAAACTGTATTTATGACTTGATAATTTATTATTTAACAAAAATTATTTTTGGGGACAAACTTACAAAGGTTATGTCTGTCACCACGGCTACGGTCGAAGCGAAGCGGTATTTAAGAGTTTCCCGGTGAACATCCGTTAGCTGGGACAACCCCTATAGTTAACCCAAAAATAACAGCAGTTATTTAATAAACCAGTCAAACGTTATTAATTACAACTTTTATTTACCTGACTGCTTTGACTGTCTCGAGAATGCAAGTGGCCGAACTCGGCCCGAACTCTGACCGAGTTCGGACCGAGTTCGGTCGGCGCTGTGGTAACTTCCAGAACCGAACAGCCGGCCCTAGAGGCTATATAATCCAGCTTTTCTTCCACTTTTTCTTCACACCAAAACGTGGAAAGCCTTTCTCTTCTACTAGAAGCCTCTCCTCCTCCATCTTAGCAAGGGTTTGACGAGTTCCAGTGGGCGGTCATCTTCCTTCTTCATCCTTTTCTTTGAAGGTATTTTCTATCCATCTCCTCATGGCCCCAAACGTCAAAGAGGAAACTCTTCCCAAGGTGCTTCCTCATCCTCTGACTATACCCCTGCTAGTCTCTTTAGTCCAGCTAGACCTAGAGATCCTGAAGATTACGATTCTACTTTGTTTTCCGACAAAGACTTCTCGGATCTCTGGTTTGATTCCTTCTATAGTCGTCGTATTTGCTCTGGAGCCTTCGTTAACTTTACTACTTTCTTTGAATATGCTCCAATCTTTGACCAACTTGGATACCGCGATTTCTTCGAGGTCCAAGAGAGCATTTATGACAACGCCGTTCGCATGTTTTACTGCAATCTGCAGGTAAAACCTAACGGTAATTTCTATTCTTGCATTGCTGGGCAAGAGTTAGAATTTAGCGCCACTGATATCAGCGAATATTTTCATATTCCTGATCTTGGTGATGCATTAGTTGACATCTACCACATTCAGTTCCCTGCCGATGTCACTTTGGCTTCCTTTAGGGAATTAATTTGTCACCCTAATCCTCCTCCCCGGAGAATCTTTTCCAAACATCTGAACCAAACTTTTTATGAACTTCATTGTATGGTATTTTCTGCTCTTCTTCCGAAGAAAGGATCTACAGATGAAGTTACCTTTTTGGAACTTTCTGCTCTATATCACATCCACTTTGGCATTCCTTTCTCCGTTCCCAAAACCATGATGAACTGGATGCTTAACTGCAAAAATGCAGGCAGGAATCTAGTTTATCCGATGCACCTTGCTTCGATCTTTCGACGTTTCGAGATTGATCTTGAGACGTGTGCCATCTCCTCTCCACCTATTGAGCTGACTCATTCTCGTCGATTCCCTGCACCTCCTGGAGCTGCTCCTGCTCCAGCTGCTGATGCTGAGGCCCCTGCAGCTGATGCTCATCCTGCTCCGGCCCCTGCCCCAGGATTCGATCAGACTTTCTTCCTGTGCTTCGATGATTTTGTTGCGGTCTCTACGCAACATCATCAGGACTCAGAGTTCAGGCACATTTCTCAGGCCCAGGTGCTGAGAAATAGTATTGCTGACCTTCACTATAGCCTGGCTCAGGATCCAGTCCATCCGGTCACCATCCTTCCTCACCCGGCTTTCCCTGGTCCTCGATTTACTGATGAGATTACTTTTCAGTATTTCGACCCGACCACAGCATACTTCCTTCATGATCCTCCAGGTGCGGACGACGCCACGATGTGACGTGGATTCAGCCATGGGATAGTAGATTTTTTATTAGTTGATGCAGTTGATGTAGTAGTTTTATTTCGTTTCATGTCTAAACTGTTTAGTTAGACATTATCAGTTGTACTTTTTTGATTTCTAGTGGAAACTTCTATGATATTTCACTTTATTATGAGATAGTTCATTTTATTCCAGTTGTTTCCATATATATCTATGCTGTGATTTTTTTTTTTTGTGCTTCACTTTGTCTTGTCTTTTATTGTTGGCTTCACGATTTACGGGGGAGCCTATTCATTTTACTACTTGACAAAGGGGGAGAAAAAGAGTATACCAAAGCAAGAGAGTATACCAAAGCAAGCGAGGAACATATCCAAAAACAAAAATCCAAACAACATATTTTTTTCAGGTATTTTTTATATTTTGTTCTACTTGATATAAATATATTTTGGTATAGACTCAAGTTTGTCAATTATCAAAATGGAAGAGATTGTTGGCCCATTCCATGGTCACACTCGATTTTGATAATCAACACACACTGTAGTCAATACACAAAATATAGAAAATGCTGCTAATCATTTCAGGATTCATGAAATCATATTCAACGGACGATGTACCACATCAATCAAAGCGTCAACATCATCAAATCTTCTGAAGACTCAGTTCTTATTTTTTTTATTCTGTATTTTATATTTTATTGAGTCTAGAAATTACTTTGTAAAATCAATTTTGGTAATACTGGCTTAGGGTTAAAACTGTCCTTATTTCAAAAGCTTACTTTTACCATTCGTATTTTCGATTACAAATATTTCAAAAACATATTTCGAAAATAGTCTTTTCAAATGATTTTACAAATAACTAAAACATGTTTGAAAACTGTTTTTACAAAAGAATTTTAAATATCTCCTGACATAACTCATAGCCGAGTTTGGCCCGAGTTCGGTCCGAACTCTGACCGAGTTCGGTCAGTTTGTATTCAAACTTCTGTTGCCTCCAAATCAGCGAGCAACGTCTCTTTGCGAGATATTTGCACCCGAACTCTGCCCGAGTTCGGTTGGTGAAAACACCTATAAATAGAGAAGAACTTTTCGTTTCAAATCATCAATTCATTCTTCATCTTCTCTTCTCTACTACTCAAGTGTTTTCAAAACGATCTAAGATTTTCAAATCTCACCTACACTTCTCTTAGCCAAAAGCCAGTACTATCAGAGTTGATTTAGAGTCTTTTGGTTACTCAAGAGTTGTAAAGAGGTCGTTCAAGTTTCAACAACTTTTCTGTTGTGGAGCTGGTCGTGCGCTCGTCACCAAGCACGGTGTTGTGAAGCTGGTCGTGCGCTTGTCACCAAGCACGGTATTGTAAGAGATTGCAAGCTCTCAGTTAAAGCTTGTGCCATAGTGGATTAACATCGAGCAAGAGTACTCGAGACTGGATTAGTCCTCTCAGAGGGATACCAGTATACATCGTTGTGTCACTGAGTTTGAATTCTCTATCTTTATTTACTGTCTCTTACATATCTGCCATAGTTTAATTTTTAATTGGGGATTATTTTTCCGCTGCACACACGCACTCTATTCACCCCCCCTCTAGAGGTGCTCAACGATCCTACAGAAGATTCTGAGTATCATGATTTTGGACAGACGCATATGATTATCTGACGGTTTCTTTGAGACTTTGATTGTGGGGTGTTTGACCTAGGAGACTACTACCATTTTAATTTCGAGGACAAAATTTTTCTAAGGTGGGTAGACTTGTAACACCCAGTTTCTAAAATAAGGGTAATTTTGAAATTTTGTATTTTAATTTATTTAATTATGATATTTAAATGATAATATAATTTTTGGTAATTTTTTAATCATTTAAAACTATTTTAAGTTATGGCTTATGATTTTGGTGTTTGACTAGTCTAACCTTAGAGCCTAGCCATATGATTAGGATGTTTGACTAGTACATTTTAGCCTAGAGGGTATTTTGGGCATTTTAGGATTTATTTGAATTTATTATGATTTATGGGAATTTGTGTGATTTAATATTAATTAAATATTGCTATGTGTTAAGTTAGTCTTGACTAGTTGAGACTTTGTAGACTAACCTAGAACTAACCCTAGTTGGTGACCCTAGTCTAACTCTAGTTAACCTACTCTTAGTCATTAGAAATTAGTTTTAAGGTAGGAAGGATTACTTAAGTGAAATTAGTCCATGACTAGTGACTTAAGTCAATGACTTATGATTTATCAATTTTAAAGCCTAGTGTTTAAGCCATAGGCCCGTGACTTAGGCCCAAAACCAAATTAAACCCACCCATGGCAGCCAACCTAGGGATTCCCACCCCTATTTAATGCCTCCTTCATTTAGGGTTAGCCTCTCTTGGAAATAGATCTCAAGTTTAGAAGGAGGTAAATCTTCAACCTTAGAAATTCCTAATTAATTCATTTTAGCTCCTTTTTAGTCCTAGTCTTTTGCAATAGGATCTAATTTATGTTTATATACTGATTTTGGAGGAGCGCCTCAGTTTGCATGCAATTTGGAGATTTGGAGTTGCCATTTGGAATCCCCTCTTTGAAGCTTTTCTTGAGTTTTGATACTCAATAGATAAATCATCTAAACTCATAGTTTTTCCTAATTTCTTTGTATATAAGGTTAGGTTTTAGGCTTTATTAGACCTAGAATAGACTTGCTAGACTAGTGTAGACTAGTTTGACCTAGTGTGGACTTGTTTGACTTCGTTTGACTTCTAGGTTTGACCATAGTTGACCAAGAGTTGACTTTGGCCTAGTTTGACCTAGATTCATGTAGAATGCATTATAGTGTTTCATTTTACCATTTTGGACTTGTTGTGACTTGTGCTGTTCTAAGTAGGAGCCAGACACCACTACTCGGACAGTACTTTTCAATTGGACACTCAGATACTAGGCGAGTACATTCTCTGATCATTTCATATCTTGTTTAAAATTATTTTTCTGCTTTAAATTACTTTACTTGATACTGTCACGTTGGTCACACGGATTGGTACTATATGGATCTTTTCATGAGATGTTATCCCCCTCGGGAGCATCGGATACTGCATGTTTTGTGTGTTTCATGAATCATCACGTATCTCTATGCTTCCTCTGATTTACGAATCGCTTGTGACACATGTACTCTCATGTTCACAGAGCCATCATGAATCACCTTCACGTATCACTCATTTTATGAGCCATGTGAAGTTTCACTAATCTTAACATAACTTGAACAGATCTTTGTGTATCGATTGGGGATGGGGGAGTAGAAGTAGACATGTGAATATTATCCCAGTAGCTATAGTCATGAATCACTCTCTTAGCTGTAGTCATGAATCTTCTATGCCATTCACATGTTTATATTTTACTCTGACTCACTAGTCACTATTAGCTCTCTATGTATAGTAGATATTTCTATTACAGTTCTCTCTCTGTTTATATACTGTTTTTCTTCAGTTCATGTATCTTACTTTACTGCATGATTATATTTTCTAACCTGTTATGATCTGTTGAGATGTACTGTACTCGCTCCTGTCCTGACTGGACATGTTGAAAATATTACAGAGGATGAGGAGGAGGTCCTATGTACCACCTATTACGGAGCAGGCTTAGACGACACCTGCGACCTGTTTCCTCTGGAGGATCCAGCTGCAGTACAGGATGCTACTCCCAGAGTCTAGGCTAGATAGCTAGGCTTTAGCCTTTCTCTCAGTATTGTGTTATTTGAATTTCAGTTGTTCTTCTGAGATGTAGTTTATATTTAGAGACTCGTATTGAGCTGGATGTTCTTGAGTTGTTATCTTAGACACTTAGATTTTCTCTCTCTCATTTGTATTATATTGTAGTTTTGATGTCTCTATCTACCTTTACTATTCTGTATCTGCCTTAGATGTGATTGAGACTGCTCTGTTATGTCACCTCCATTCGGAGTGTATATACTGTACAGGTACCTTTATATGGTTAGATGATTGACCTATGACAGCGTTCTACCGCCGACACTGTGGCGTAGGCTGGGCGTTGTTACGTTCTCGTACCCTCACAGTGGGTGCGGGTCGTGACATTATGTCACGTCCCGCTCCCATAGGAGCGATCGTCCTCGCTAAGGCGTGATGCCGCACGAGCCTAGATTGTGCTTATGCAAGGCGGATTCCATAACCGTCGATTACAGTGGCTGCGACGGGGTCGTCGCACAGAAGTCCCATGCAGAGACATTGAATAATAGCAGCAGAAATTTAGAACAAAACACAAGTCATTCAAAAGATATATTTTATTGATATTGGAACAATGATTACAAAGGGGGAGCAAGGCCAAGATTACAATCACTCCAGCTCACTCTTCTCATATTTTACAAGTTCACTCAGCTTTCTCTCATCTCTCAATACAAGTCTTGAACCAGCGGATGCTTCGGAAGACGACGTTCATACATTATGTCCCGTATAAGTCTTGACTCCATGCGGCCGTACGCTTCGAATCGCCAAGGAACTCCGTGCCTTAACGCTTCCAAGCGAGCTCTACGCCACGAGCTTCTACCTGTGCCTGCACATCAAAACTATGTGGGTGTCAGTACTCAACTGTACTGTTGGAATAAGCTCCTCGCCCACCCATACAAAACCAACACGTTTGATTTACTTTGTATAACATAGTCCCTTTATGATTGCCTTTCTACTCTTGCCTTAGGATCAGTTTTTTAGGACAGACGCCTTGGCCTATTTTGTGTCTCAAGACCATCCCGTGCTTACATCAACGTTAACATATCAAGTCGTGTTTGTCTTACGGCCCAAAATCAAAGACGCAACTACTATGTGAGACTTTATTTCCATGTGACCATGCTACAAATCCATCGTGTCGTGCCTCACAACCTCAGTATGACTTAATCATATCACCGCCTCGCTGCCCTTGCTACTTTGGTCACCAACTGACCCAATCAAGACTTGTGAACTAAATGTCACTTAACCAACTTTGTCTTGCGACGATTCCTGACTTAAAATCGAACGACTCAAATCCAACTTATGCAACTCTATCCAGTAACTCAAGACTCGACGCCACATCTCGTGTCGAAGCAGGTGTCTACGTTGTAGCTAAATCTTAGACCCAAATATTATCCTTTGATCGTGCACCTATTCAACGAGACTCAATCCAAAGGCACACCTGCGGGTTGCCGCCATGCCGACCCATCTATATGAAAGGTCACTAGCATCACAAGCTATCTTGGACATATAGTTTTGTTAATCGGGGTCCTTTCAACGTAAGTAGCTAGCTCTGTTGCAAGTCTTCGCTTAGCCTGTGCTGAAACCTTATGCACCACTATACCCTGTTTCCTCCTAGGCCGAGTCGGTCCCGTGGCCCCGGGTTGCCGCTCGAGGAACCATCACCCTTGTCGACAAGTTGTCCATGACCATACAAGTTGTCCATGACCATGCAAGAGTCGACTCAAAACCAAATTCAAGACTTTTATCCTTGAGACCCCTCGACGACCCACGGTCGTGAGCATTCTTCCTTGATGCCCTATCCTTTTTACTCAATTTAGGAATGACTATTTGATAGCCCCTTTTTCCATAACTTACTTTGAATCAACCGTGGCTCGTGCCTTAAACACTAAGTCCGAGCATCGTGCCTTAAACCGACTTATGATCCATGCGACATTATCGTCTAACTCATACTCCATATGACTATCTTTGAGACCGTAGGACTTTATGGCTATACCCAGCCGTAGAACTCGTGGGACCGTGCCTGCTACTACTCCGATAGCCTAACATAACTTTGCCCAACTTACTCGCACAACGACTCGACGAACAACGCTGCATGAAGCCTCGCATCGCAGAAACGTGCCGCACATTGTGATTGACTTTGAATGACCAAGTAATCTGGGTGCCTAGACTTATGCTTCAAATCGTGTAACGCAACTTAACTCATGGGGCAAGCCAAGGCTATGCCAAGCCTTAGACGATGGGACCGTGCATGCTTTATGAAGCATTCATGCGGACGACGCCTATGACTTAGGCTACGTTCATAACTTCGCCAACTCAAACCCACTTTCGTTCTCCCAAGCCACGAGACGAAGGATCGAGTGTCATTTTTAAAGCACGTCGTGCACCAACTCTAAGCCGAGCGTTGGACCTTTCCATATTCTAACTCAATTCGACCCGTCAGGATTACTTCCTTATCTATGTGGAATCGTCTCTTTTATTATCAAGTCTACTTGTGCAAGTTGAAAACATGCGATTTATTATGTGAAGGCTAAGATGAGGCAAGTTTACCGAAACTACCCCATCTGAGCGAGGAGTCACCTCGACCAAGCGATCTCTTCGAGCAGCCGTTGTAAGGCTAAGTTCGAACACCATCGGCATTCTGATTTCTCTGATTGACTGAGCAGGACGGGGCACTACAGGATGTACCCGTTTGAGCGATATTTGAACCACCTAAAGAGGAAGGTAAAAAATAAGGCTCGGGTCGAGGGTTCTATTTGTGAAGCCTATATTCTCGAGGAGATTACAAACTTCTGCTCGACGTATTTCAAACCTCATGTTGCTACGAATAGAACGAGGGCTCCGAGAAACGATGACGAATCATATCAAGAATCTAATGATGGAATACTAAAAGTATTCAATGCGTCCGAAAAGCCTTCGAAGAAAATGAAAAAGAGATATTTGAATGATGAAGAGCTAAGGGCTGCTCAGTTGTATATATTACTCAATTGCGACGAGGATGAAGTGGAGAAGCTAGAGGGGTAAGTAATTAATGATGAGTTTATGTCATCTCAATGTAATAGTATAAGCTAATATTATTGTACTAATCGGCGGTTGCTTCGTTGTTTTTCAGCACATATAATGATGAGTTGAGGTCGGTTAGACCCTACCTAACAGATGAAGCATTAGAACAAGAAATGAGACATCATTTTCCTTCTTGATTGAGCGAATATGTACGCAACTCGGTAATTACTGGCCTCTTCTAATGCAACTGCGCAATAAAAAACTTACTATCTCTTTTTTGGTATTCAGGTCGATCGTCTAATTTCACCAGAGATTGAATTAATTAGAACTCTTGCCAAGGGACACATTACTTTTGTTAAAATATGGCCAAGTTACTGTGCACAATGGCTTTAGGTTCAAGTCGACAAATGTTCCGATCAGAGACAGCTTCCTGGATCTTGATTCCATAAAAAACAGTTGTTTGTGTATCAAATCTTCGAACTACAAAGACGTCGATCCAGGAAATGATTTCTTTGGCATCTTGCGAGAGATTGTGGAGTTGACATATAATTATGGCAGAGAACCAGCAAAGATCGTGTTGTTCAAGTGTGAATGGTTCGATCCGATTGAAAATCAAGATTGAAAAATTGACAAGCATGGTCTTGTGGATATAAACTACAAGCGTAGATATCAAGGCAACGAACCATTTGTCCTATCAACTCAGGCTCAGCTCGTGTACTTCACAGTTTATCCGAGACGGAGAGCAACGAAGTCTGACTGGTGGGCAATATGCAAGACTAAAGCTAGAGATACTTTTGATGTTGACGAAAAAGCTTGTCAGGAGGACGAGCTACCTCTTGTAACCAATATTGTTGATGTGGACTCTACGGAAGTTACGTATTACACGACTAATATAGAAGATGTAGAATTATCCGAAGAGGAAGGCGAAGCTGACGAAGGCGAAGATGAAACTGAAGATGAGGAGGAGGAGGAAGAGGAAGATGAGGTCGAGGAAGACGAACAAGATGAATATTCTGAAGATGATTGAGAGAGATGTAATTTCATTTTTTAGATTTTTCTTTTAGAATGTACTATCTGGACTTAGATGTTTCTTGTAGAATGTACTATCTGAACTTAGATGTTTCTTGTAGAATATACTATCTGGACTTAGATGTTTCTTGTAAAATATATCATCATATGTTGTCTTGGTTATTATCTTGTCGTTGTTGTACTTTCATATTTCTAATGTACTATTATTTGTTGTATCTCATCATATGTTGTTATCAGGTATGACAGGTCGTCGCGGATCGTTCCGCATGTCCCGACATGGGGCACGGGGTACTACTGGCAGAGGACAGGGTACTCCTTCAGTACCTCCTACTGGTACCGGCTCTGGATCCTCGTCGCCCAGTACTCCTGTGTATCGGACAGTACCTCCGCCTGCCACGACGCTACGTAGCATATCTCCTGGGACGAGTAGTTCCAGGCCTGAGACTGCTCCATCGTCTTGTGCTCCTCCTGCTGATACGACGATGGAGACAGATGAGCAGATGGAGGAGGCTGAGCCAACGACCGACCGGTATCAGGCCGATGATGCATGCGCACCTCCGGAGGAGACGAGGATGGAGATCTGGGCCGACGGTACAAAGTAAGTGTTTTGGTTTATCATTTTTTTTCCTGTGTTTATCATAAATAAACTTTTCTCATGAATATAATATGTCTGTATAGATATTGTCCCCCGTCGGTACAGAGACGCCTAGGCCACTTCTTAAGGGCTAATTACGGTGGTCCTTGGATAAACTACTCTGATGCTCCGGACAAGAGGAAGGCCTACTGGTTTACGCGCTTCAAGATTAAAATATATTTACTTTTAGCATGAATCATATAATTTTTGTATATTATATATAACTGATAAATATTTGATTTGCAGTCTTCTAGGATATGTTTTTCTATCCACTGCACCGGGCCGAGATGATCGAAGGGATGTTTCCTGCCGTCGCTGCTAAGCTGATCCGCGACGCTATTAATGATCAGAAGGCTCGTGATCGTGCCGGAAAGCCGATCCAAGGTTGGATCACTCCTGAGCAGTTGACTGCGATGAAGACTCAATTCGACGAGCCAAGGTACAAGGAAAAGTCTGAGAAGACCAAGGCGGCTAGGAAGCAGGGGTCAAAGTGGTGTAGTGGGTCGATTCCGATGACGGAACATTTCCGTCGTTTGGTTTATTTTTTTATTTCAGAAATATTATTTTAATGCAACTTCGATAAATTAGTAAAAGATGATATATTTAATTACAGGTAAGGAGGGGTGATGACGCCAATATAGTGACTGTCTTCTTGGCCACACATCGGAAAGGCGGAAATCTTATTGACGAGAGGGCGGAGCAGGCCGATGTAAGTATTACAATTCTATTGATTAATTTTAATACTTCGTGTTAGTTTTGATATAACTTAGTAAATATGCATGCAAATAGATATTCATGTAGTTAGTAATAATAAGTACATTAGACATTAGAAGTTATAGAGTATCCATGCTTTCTAGGCCGAGTTTCAACGGCTTAAGGAGCGGGCGGCTGCTAGTGCACATGCTGCGGAAGAGGTCGGTACATCCTCGCAGCCCTCTCCAGCTCTGTCGGAGGACGAGCTGTGGGTGACCGTCGCTGGTGGTCTCCACAGGGGTACGTACTATGGTACAGGATCCAATGGCGCCCTAATTGCAACACAGTCCTCTAGGGCCTCCCATGCTAGTGTGCGTGGCCCACAGCCCTCCCAGGAGTCTGTCCGAGTCCAGCAGATGGTGAAGTCTGTCCGTGATGAACTGCTACGACGGATCCAGGAGCAGCACCAGACAGACGATGCTGCCCTCATAGCACAATTGGATACGCTCGACCGCAGCATTATGGAGCTCAGGGATGTGACTGAGAGGACAGAGCGGGACATCACTGATCTTAGAGCATCGACAGAGCGCAGCATGACGGATCTGCAGGACTCACAGCTGTCCATGGGCGAGAGGCTCACGTTGATGCAGGATTCGATGGTTGATAGCAGTACGAGGCTGTTATCTACCATGCATTCCTACCACGAGCGACTAGCAGCTTTGGAGCGTTATTGTCCTCCGGGTGCGCCTTCATCATTGTCGACTCCGCAGGCGTCACTACCTCCGACTCCACCGACGTCATTATCTTCTTCATCGGTGACGATTTCACGGAAGGTGTACGAGATGTTCCTATCCTTGAGGCGCGACGGTGTCCCTCCTCCAGATCCGCAGTAGTCCGAGTTAGGACTGTTTTAGGAGATTGTAGTATTTTTTTTAGTGTTTGTTTATATTGTTTCAGTATTGGTTCTGGATTATTTGTTTGTGTAGACTTCCATTATTGGTTGTGGATTCATGTGGATATTGGTTGTATACTTTGGATACTCGTTTACCGACTTTGGATATTTTACTCTTGTAGACTTTTACTCTTGTTTGTGTTGATACATATGTATATTGTGATGTACCGATGTTGAGTGTTCCACCGAAGGGTTCGGCAAACACAGGAAGAAAATGTGCTTCTGTGTATTTATTGTTATTTATTAAACTGCAGGAAGAAAATGTGATTCTGTGGACATTCTATAATTTTTTTTTGCATTTTAGCAACGTTTAGCTGCGTCGCTAAACGTCGGTAAACGTCGCTAAATCACCAAGTATAGCGACATTTACCGACCCAGTTTTCCTCTTCTACAGAGTCGGTAAACGTCGGTAAAAAGTAGCATATGTCACTAAATTCACCGATGTTGACCGACATCCGAGACGTCGCCATTTTTCGACGTGGTGTCGGTGAACGTCGGTCATTACTGACGTTTATTTAGCATTGGTAAGCGTCGATAATGGCGACGATTACCGACGTTTTGCCTGTCAGCGACATGGCTTTCCGTGACCACAGAAAAATGTTGCTAATAACGTCGGTAAATACGATTAGCAACGCTTTTTCTCATATTAGCGACGTTTTTCGGCATCGCTAATATGACCTATTCTGGTAGTGTACTTATAGATGACGATTATCACTATAAATTCGAACATGAAGTTCAAAATTTATTTCTACTTATTGCACGAGTTTTCAAATCTAAAATACTTTGCAAATTTCTTAAACTAAAGTGTGTTATTCCCGAGGCGTAATTTTCGATGGAAAACAGAGAAACAAAACAGTTGTCTCAATAGCAACAACGTTTTGTAGCAACACTTCAAAGAAGGTGCACACAGATATCCTTGGAGGATTCTGAGTAACAAAAATCTAAAGAGATTTCGTTACAACAACAAACGAAAGTAGATCTTCTTTTAGGAAGGTACAAATCGATTTGCTAGCAGCAGCGATGAAAGCCCACAAGAAGTATCTGATTAGATCATAAAAGAAGATAAGGAAAGAAGAAAGTGAAAGGCAGCTTTGCTGGGGTGATAAGATCACCGTTGCTCAAAGCAAGATTCGCCAATATACGATCCGCTTCCAGGAACCAGCAAGTTCTAGAGAACTTCTGGAACGCTCGTCAGTCAATATTTGAGACTTGAACGGGCTTCCTGGACTTTACGGACTCCTTTAACTCTCTTCTTGGTGCATCTTTCAAAGGAGACAAAGGGGCTCTATTTATAGAGTGGAGTAAGACTTCACCTCTTTTCCTATCCGATGTGGGACTAAAATACCAATACTCAAAAATAGAGTTTGATATTTTAGATCATCCCACAATCAGCATAGAAGTGTGCCAGTCCACGCCTACCCTCCGAACACTCCCGTGCATGCACGAGACATCCTGGAGTCCGTGTCCGAGTCCGAGTCCGCACAACAAAAATCAACTTACATCTTTGTTGGAATTAATCATTTTTCCTTCTCGAAAAATACTCCTACATGACACACACTTGTGCCTCACCATACCTCATGTGCACACCTCAACACAAGCAATGCATTATATTGAGATAATCACTATTTGGTGTAGTCGATGTGGGACTATCTTTCCTAGTCCAAAGGCAAAAATACCAACAATCTCCCACATATCTCAATATATGGGTTAAGCGTTCCCCACAGAGATTGCCCATCATGCATTAGGAGAGATGTCGCTACGACTTGAATCTTTCCGTATAGGTTAAATAACAGCATGATAAAAGAATGGACTAAGCCTTGAATTCTGCACCATAACTGTAATTTTTCCTACTCACATAATGACATCAACTGTGCTTCTGGTTGCATATTAAAGGCTTTGTGCCAGCCTGGTTTCATTGTATAATTTTGGGCGTCTACAAGTTTACCCTCAAGAGACGGCCTGATATCTCTGTCCAAACACTATAGGTGAGTTCTTTATAAAGAGTCATGGCATGATGCATTGCGCTTCTTTGCGGTGCTACGCCGCTATGACATGCCTTAAAGCCGAGGCTTTACCCCACCTGGGTACCTCATCGTAGTGTCATACTACTGTAGCATGAGGTCACAAGCCTCTTTGTAGTGCCAAACTACAGCATGAAGCCTTGCGCTTCCGTGTGGGGTTATGTCGCTATGACATGGCTTGCGAAGCCGAGGCTTTACCCTACCTGGTATCTCTTCGTGGTGTCATGCCACTGTAACATGAGGACATCGTCCTTTTTGTAGTGTTGTCTACCTCTCTCTATTACGATTATCATACAGCATTAGGCTACCTACCTATTTGCGGTACAACTCCGCTGTGACTTGGCTCACAAAGCCGAGACATTACCCCTAACCGGGAACCTCATAGTGGAGTCACTCCACTATAGCATGGAGTTATACTCCTTATAGTGCTGTGCTACCGTGCTTCCTGCAAAGCACTCCATGCATTCACTCTACCTGAGAACTCATTAAGGCATTTAAGCCAACCTTCCCACAGGATCCGTTTTTCATAGAAAACAACAGTAGACAACAGTGGTTGTAGGTCCGTAACCTCTCCATGCCACAGAGGACAAGTACCCACCGTTCCTGATATTCTTTCGATTAATAGTCCTCCCTTAAACCAAAAGCAAGATGCCTAGTAGATTTCTCTTTGAACTAATAGCATAAAACTTTATGGTAGAAATGTAATAATACAATATCAAAATGCCTTCAAGCCCATTTTATAAGCTGTGTCATCAACCAGCTGGCGCTTGAGGCCCTTGGTGAACGGATCCACCAAGTTCTCCTGACTCCGAACATCAATCACTGCAATAACACCTCTCTTGATGAGATCGTGTACTGCCATGTGCTTCAATCGCACATTCCTCTTCTTCCCGTTGAAAGGTCATTTGATGCTACCGTCGTAGTTGCCTGGTTGTTGCAGTATATCGGTATCCCCGATATTTGTGCCCTAACCACTGGAAGATCATACATGAGCTCCCGAAGCCATTCTGCTTCCTCCGCTGCGGTATCAAGTGCGAAGAACTCAGATTCCATGGATGACCACGAGAGCATAGTCTGCTTCTTCGATTTCTACGATATAGCAGCTCCACCCATTGTGAAAATATATTCACCTGTGGACCTCCCGCTCTCCACTTCTGAGCACAAGCTGGCATTACTGAAGCCTTCCACTACCGGCGGATCTCCGCTGTAGTGCAGTGCATATGTCTGAGACGTCTTGAGATATCTCATAACCCATTTCACAGCTTTTCAGTGCTCAATGCCTGGGTTGCTCGTGAAACGACTCAACATTCCCACAACGAAAGCTATGTCAGGCCTTGTGGCAGTAGTAGCATACATCAAACTCCCGATTACGCTTCCATACTCCAGCTGCCTAACACTTTTCCCTGAATTAGGCTTCAGTTTCAGATCACACATGTACGACGTATCGATCCCTGGAAGATCCTGATACCCGTAACGAGTGATCATCTTCTCAACATAATAAGACTGTGACAGCGCTAGCCCAGTGTCTGTCCGGATGATCTTGATCCCTAAGATCACATCAGTTTCCCCTAAGTCATTCATACTGAACTTGCTTGAGATGAACTTCTTTGTCTCCGTAACACAGCCCATATTTGTACCTAGGATCAGCGTGTCGTCTACGTACAAACAAACGATCACACCTCTTCCATCAGCGAACTTCGTGTAAACACACTTGTCCGTCTCGCTGACCATGTAGCCATTTGACCTTATAACCTTGTCAAATTTCTTATGCCATATCTTGGGAGCCTGTTTAAGACCGTACAAGGATTTTACCAACTTGCGGACTTTGTCTTCAAAACCCTTTACGACAAATCTCTCTGGCTGTTGCATGTAAATATTTTCGGTCAGCTCGCCATTTAGGAAAACCATTTTCATATCCATCTGATGTATCACCATCTTATATATTGCAGCGAGAGCAATCAACATTCTGATGGTGGTCATTCGGGCTATTAGAGTATACGTGTCAAAGTAGTCAATCTCCTGCTTCTGAGAAAACTCATTGGCGACTGTCACGACCCGTACCCTGATTAGGGGCACGAGAAGTGGGTACGCCCAGCCTACGCCGCAGCATCGGCGGTAGAACGCTGTCTAGGTCATCTATAAATACTCTAACTAAACAGATAAATGTTCCTGTACAGTATATATACTCCGAATGGAGGTGACATAGCAATACAGTCTCAATCACAAAAACAAAGTAAGGTAGATAGCTCGGACAGGAAATATGATAGATGAAAATAGGAAATAGTTCAAGATCCACACAAGCGCAAAACTATACACAACACCACAGAGTCTCAGAAAATATATACATATATAGATACTACAAACTGAAAGTACTAGCTGGCTTGCAGGCCAGGCAAACCTAATTAATGCTAACTACTCAGGGAGTATAAAGTCTAGTGGCCAAACTATCAGGCCACAGCCCTGGCCTGAGTCTCCATCTGTCTCGACCCCATAATAGGTCGAGCAGCCTGCCTCAGAAACATCTGTAAAATTTGTCAACGGTATCCTGTCAGGAAAATGAGCAAGTACAAACACTAACAGTAGTTTCATATGAATTGACAAATTCTATAAGAGACAGTATAATGAAATACAAGACAAAGATGTAGGACGACTTGGGAACCATTCGAAAGCCGAGTTACAACCCTTAACCAAACAAGGACCGGGATTGTAACCCTTTTTTCAAACAGGACTTAGTCTCAAATCGAGGTACAGTATAAAGGCATGTAGAGCATGTGAGTAAATAAAATTATAGCATGGTGAGAAAGTAAAGAAAGTAGAGCTGAACTGAAAATAAGATACGATAATAAATGTAAAATGTGATTTGAACTACTAGAGCGATATGTGATCGGCTAGGGAGTCATGGTAGGGTTATCCACTTAGCCCGGCAATCCGCGGTGTCCTCAACGGAGAGTCATGCCGGCCAACCTGGATAACCTGGAAATGGGGTATCTGCTACACCCTACGTGAGGTGAGGGTGGAGCTAGCAAAATAGTGACCGGAGGCTTTGATCACATAATCCCTAATAAATCCTACATCCCCGAGTAGTATAGTGGATCTGGACATGACACGTCATGACACGGGATTCCATAAGAGGGTAGCAAGTCCCATTAGAAATCGGTGTCTATACCAATACATGGAAATAAGACCGAATATGTACCAATATACCGTGGAAATCTAGGAACAACATCCCATGTCATGATCCAGCATATACTAGTCCGTGAACTATCGTGACTGGGAATCGAGTAAGACAATACAACTGAATCGGATATAGCAGATATCAAGACAATGAAAACTATCAGTGAATGTACTCACCTGTGGTCCTGAGCTGATAAGGTGAACAGACATTCAGAGTAACCACAGACCTAAAGATAAGATACTACAAGTCAAAACATAGTTTAATAATGAAAAGAAAGCTAATCAAGTCATGATATGCAAGTCTAAGTCAAACACTAGGTCAAACCAAGTCACACCAAGCTAAATTAGGTCATACTAGGTCAAACCAGGTCACTGGGAGTCAATCCAAGTCAAACTAGGCCAAACGGGGTCAAAGGTTGACTTACAGTTGACTTTTGGTCAACTGGTCAACCCTGGTCAACTCTGGGTCAACACTAGGTCAAACTAGTCTAATGTTGACCAACTGTTGACTTTCAGTCAACTGGTCAACTCTGGTTTGGTCTCGGTCAAATCTAGTCGCTTAAAGGCTAAGTTTGACTCTCAGTTGACTTTTGTTAACTTTTGGTCAAAATGGTCAACCGAAGTCAAAACTAGTCTATGAGCACTATATTTGATCATTACCAACCAGGGAACCAAGTTCTAACCATTCCTATAACTCTAAACTCAATACCCTATTTCTAGGTAAAAACCTATATTACCCTTCCAAGGTAAATCCCGATACCTTGCACAATACCAAGAAAAACCCCGCTAATACCCAAGATACTAGCCTAGGCTCCTTAGGGTAGCTAGATACTATCCTATCTAAGGTTTACCTACCAAGAATATGGGTATCCTAGGTATCTAACCTATTTTAGGACATGAGCTAGTTTTACCCTCATTACCCTTACCCATATCATATCTCATTCTCACATCACTCTAGCACTCACATATATCACACTCACTCACACACAATACTCATGATACCACACCCATATAGGCTTTTCTCTAGGTTTTCCTATTAGTTTACACATGGGCTAACTTATAGGCTACTAACTACACTCATATAGTCTCACACTCACACTCACAAACTCATAAATACACATACACACAACTCACTAAAATGGACTGATATGGAGTAGTATTAGGACTGATTTTTTTGGTGGCAAAAGTGGACTGAATTGGAGTAAAGGGGGGACAGCCATGGGACAGTAGTATAGGGTGTGTTGGGACTAATTTGTGGGGCTATTAAAGGGTGTACATGGGCTGATTTGTGGGGTAAGTTAAGGCTGAAATAGGACAGCAATATGGAGTGTAAATGGGACTCAAATGGCTGTCAATAGGACAGCCACATAGGTCTGAAATATGGGCAGTATATGGGGGTTGTATGGGCTGTTCAAAGGGTGCAATGGATAGCCATATATAGGCCAAACCTGGACTGAACTGGTGGTGTAAATGGACAACCACTAGGGCTTGTATAGGACTGTTGTGTAGGCCAAATAGTGGCTGTTACCAGGTGGTTTAGGGACAGTTCATAGCTGCTATTAGAGGACTGTTTTAGGACAGTCCAAGTGGGGTTTAATGGCTGAACCATAGGACTAATTGGGACAGGTTATAGAGTGGTTTAGGGCTGTTATGGACAGCAAATAAGGGGGTTAATGGACTGTGTTAGGACTGGTTTTTGTGGGGTTTAGGAGCTGTTGTTGGGGGCTAATTTGGGATACAAATGACAGCCATGAATGGGTTTAAGGGGGCTGCTAACATGGGATTGGGGACTGGAATGTGGCAGCAGTTGCTGCTGCTATGGGCAGCAGGGAATGGATGTTCCCCTCCCTCCTTAGCACCACTCTCAAACATTCCCTCAAACACCTCTCCTACACTCTCCAACACACTCAAAACTAACACAACCACATACACTCCAATACTTGGCCGACCACTACCCCATCCAAACACAAAATATACATTCACACCATAATGTATATCCATATATATATATATGAGCCATAATATATATATATATATATATATATATATATATATATATATATATATATATATATATATATATATATATATATATATATATATATATATATATATATTGATATATACAACCATATATATACATACATAGATATTAGAAATTATGATACTATATGATACATAGGAAACACATTCCTAAACACACATAAAATCTGGACTAAATGTTAGAACAACATTAAATCAACACACAAATAATTTCACATGTGTCCAAATATGGGTTTTCCCATTAGGACACGATCCTACACATAGGACACCTCTACAAGTGTCAAAATGGACACGAAATGGACACAAATGGACACACAACCATGGGGGTCATTTCTATGGGTCAAAACCATCCTAATGCATGAGAGAAATGAGAAGGAGAAGGGATTTATACCTCCCGGTGATTCGGATCGAAGAAAAAGCTTTCCGATGCGCCACCGACACGTAGGAACCCCGAATGGACACGAACGAGCTCCGACTCCTCCCAAACTTGAGTAGCTTCCTCCTTGGCTTGAATGGAGAAGGAAAGAAGAAGGTTGGGTGGAGAAATGGAAGGATTTGGTGGAGGAATGATTAGGGATTGCTCTCAAAACAATTTGAGGAAGAACAAGAGAGAGAATGGAAGAGGGAAAATGATGAGTGGCTAAGCCTATCCACACATAGTGTGGCCGGCCATAGAGGGGACTTTTGTCCTATTAGGAAATGTCTAAAAAGCCCCCTCTCTAATCTATTAGTTAATACATGGAAAGGGGTTCTAAGTCGGGGCTAGTTTGGTCATTCCAACACACTAATCTAATTAATCCTAACCAAAATAAATTAGCCTAGTCACTAACTAAAATAATTAACATGTGGGCCATGGCTAACTAGTGGGTGGGTCCACTAGAGTCAAAACTACCCCGGGTCCCCGTTTCAAGTCGGATTGAGTTAAAATTCAAACCTGACTCAAATAACCCCAAAATAACATTATAAATAAATAAATAAATTCAAATATATTCTAAAATAAAAAATGACAAAAATACCCCTGTTTCTGGAAACTGGGGGTGACAAATCTATCCACCTTAATAAAATTTCGTCCTCGAAATTAAAACAAAGCAATCCCAAGAAACATATGCAGAAAAACAATCCCACTCAATAATAAAAATGTTAGCAAAAAAATAAAAATCTCTTAAGGCACAACAACACTTATAATTTAAAAACTGTTACGTGTCCGACACGGACACGAAACCAACACAAAATCTCACCTATCAAAGCCAAATCAAATCACCAATGCAAATATCAAAATAAATCAAAGAGGTCCAATGACCAAAATACCCTTGGGCCAGAAATGACACAGAAAACATCCTAATCACATGGTTAGGCTCTAGGTCAAACAGTCTCTAGGGTTTCACTAGTAAAATATCAAAATCACAAGTCATGGCTTAAAATTTAAAAATGATTAAAATCTCCAAAATTAAAGCATAATTAAATGACAATAATTAAATGACTAAAACTATAAAATTTAAAATTACTCTCAATTAGAAACTACAAGTCTATCCACCTTAAAAGAATTCAACCTCCAAAAATTAAAACAAAGTAAACACAGGAAATCATGCAGTTCGACAATCATATGCGTCTGTCCAGAATCATGATACTCAGAATCTCCGTCATGCAAGTGAGCAAGGCTACGATAATCACAAAGTCCTTGACTATGGTACATACCTCTAGAATCATGGTATTTAAAATTTTTGCATTGTCGCATGCTTGGCAGCGAAAATCTTAAATTCCCACACCCGAAAAATACATCCATAAATCTGACTATATGTCCTCACTCTGCCTGCTAGCATAACCCTAGAGGATTCTAAAATCTCATAATCGAGATGACCTAGCCCATACAACTTATCTCAGAAGAATCACATCACAAGAACAAAAAATTTCATCAACCAATCAAGGAACAGATGGAATCGAATTTCAAACAGTTTATAGGGAAGCAAATACAGAAATAAGATCGAAAGATTTGGAACCTGCACTCTACCCTGCTGCTGCCTGACTATCCTCAACTGTCACGGCGAGGGCTCACCCCTGCTGGCCTCCCCCAGCCTGCGATACTCTGTCCCGGTCTGCCTATCTGGCTGCATGAGCAGCACAGTTCCTCATCTGGTGGTCTGGAGCTCCACAGTATAAACAAAGTCCAAGCTTCATCCTACAAACCTCTCGGGTGTGCCCCATCTTCTTGCAGAAGGCACACTGGATGGCCTGCCTCTTGCCCGTACCCTGCTGCTGGTCGTCACGTGCTGGTGCCTGATGTACTCTGTCTTGGCCTCTTCGGATTCTACGAGCGTGGCAATCCTTCAGCTGGTGGTCGGGCGTCCCACAGAATAGACACACACCCAACCTCGCCCTGCAAACCTCCCAGGTGTGCCCCAGCGGCCCGCAGAAACCGTTCGGAATAGTCTGTCTCTGGTCCTGTCCCTGGTGCTGAACTGGGGTATCCTGAACTGTACCCGTTACAACCCTCTCAATTGTTGCCATCATCAGCCGATGGGAGTTCTCTATGCTCTGTCGAAACAGCTCTGTCTGAGCGCTCTGGTTCTGCAACATCTGCTGCAGAAGGGACATCATCCCCTGAGTATCTGTCGGTAGCGGAGACGGTGGTGGAAGAGTTTCAGGAACAACTACGGACGGTCCCGCTGTTGGAGGTGGAAGACCTCCTGGAACTGCCGTTGCTACTTCTGTCTGAAGGGCAGGAACTGAGACTACTGCTCCCATAGCCGGAAGTGGAGGTCCTACTGGATCGGATCTCTCTGGAACTGCACTACGTCCTGCTGCCTGAGAGCGAGTAATCGCCATCCTGAGGATGAATTGAACCCAAGAGGTCAATATGGCACAAGATCAAATATTATCAAAGGATAATTGAATTCAAGTGCAAGAAGAGTTGTCATGGTAATCAAAAGATCAGAAATTTCCTAAAATGTGATTGAGTAACTCATATCATACCCTAGATCCTACGTCCTAATCGCAGGCTCGTAATTAGTACTCTAAGTCGAGCACCATTACGAGATCATACTAATTGCGACACTGACCTGTATGGGCCACCACAAAAACGTGTCACGACCCGTACCCTGATTAGGGGCATAAGAAGTGGGTACGTCCAGCCTATGCCGCAGCATCGGCGGTAGAACGCTGTCTAGGTCATCTATAAATACTACAACTAAACAGATAAATGTTCTTGTACAGTATATATACTCCGAATGGAGGTGACATAGCAATACAGTCTCAATCACAAAAACAAACTAAGGTAGATAGCTCGGAAAGGAAATATGATAGATGAAAACATAAAATAGTTCAAGATCCACACAAGCCCAAAACTATACACAACACCACAGAGTCTCAGAAAATATATACATATATAGATACTACAAACTGAAAGTACTAGCTGGCTCGCAGGCCAGGCAAATCTAACTAATGCTAACTACTCAGGGAGTATAAAGTCTAGTGGCCAAACTATCAGGCCACAGCCCTGGCCTGAGTCTCCATCTGTCTCGACCCCATAATAGGTCGAGCAGCCTGCCTCAGAAATATCTGTAAAATTTGTCAACGGTATCCTGTCAGGAAAATGAGCAAGTACAAACACTAACAGCAGTTCCATATGAATTGACAAATTCTATATCAATATATATATATATATATATATATATATATATATATATATATATATATATATATATATATATATATATATATTAGAAATTATGATACTATATGATACATAGGAAACACATTCCTAAACACACATAAAATCTGGACTAAATGTTAGAACAACATTAAATCAATACACAAATAATTCCACATGTGTCCAAATAGGGGTTTTCCTATTAGGACACGATCCTACACATAGGACACCTCTACAAGTGTCCAAATGGACACGAAATGGACACAAATGGACACACAACCATGGGGATCATTCCCATGGGTCAGAACCATCCTAATACATGAGAGAAATGAGAACGAGAAGGGATTTATACCTCCCGGTGATTCGGATCGAAGATTCTCGATGTGCCACTGACACGTAGGAACCACGAATGGACACGAACGAGCTCCGACTCCTCCCAAACTTGAGTAGCTTCCTCCTTGGCTTGAATGAAAACGGAAAGAAGAAGGTTGGGTGGAGAAATGGAAGGATTTGGTGGAGGAATGATTAGGGATTGCTCTCAAAACAATTTGAGGAAGAACAAGAGAGAGAATGGAAGAGGAAAAATGATGAGTGGCTAAGCCTATCCACACATAGTGTGGCCGGTCATAGAGGGGGCTTTTGTCCTATTAGGAAATGTCTAAAAAGCCCCCTCTCTAATCTATTAGTTAATACATGGAAAGTGGTTCTAAGTCGGGGCTAGTTTGGTCATTCCAACACACTAATCTAATTAATCATAATCAAAATAAATTAGCCTAGTCACTAACTAAAATAATTAACATGTGGACAATGGCTAACTAGTGGATGGGTCCACTAGAGTCAAAACTATCCCGGGTCCCCGTTTTAAGTCGGATTGAGTTGAAATTCGAACCCGACTCAAATAACCCCAAAATAACATTATAAATAAATAAATAAATTCAAAAAATATTCTAAAATGAAAAAATGACAAAATGAAAAAAATATCCCTGTTTCTGGAAACTGGGGGTGACAGCAACCAACCTAGTCTTGAACTTGTCAATAGTTCCATCTGCTTTCATCTTCTTCTTGAAGATCCATTTACATCTGATGGATTTCGCTCCTTCAGGAAGATCAACCAACACCCAAGTGTTATTTGAGGTGATGGAATCAATTTCATTGTCAATCGCCTCCTTCCAGAAAACATCATCTCTAGTCTTCATCGCTTCATCATAGGTAAGTGGATCTGCTTCCACATGATAGGTGATGAGGTCATCTCTGAAGTTCTTCGGCCTCCTCCTTCGCTTTGACGACGGCTCAGCGAGTTCTGGTTCAACCGTTGTTTCAACAACAACATCTTCTTGAACTACTTCTTTATTGAAAACTTTAGTTTCTTGCGCACCCTTATTGTTCTCCGGTTTATCCGTAAGAACAATATTCTTGTGCCTTGCAAATTTGTCTTCACGGGATTCGACGATATGATTTGACTCAATATCAAGAAATCTCCGAGCATCACTCTTCTCGGCATACCCCAAAAAGATCGTCTTCATAGTCCTAGTCCCCAGCTTCTGAATCTTCAGATCTGGGAGTTTCACATAAGCCAGACACCCCCACACTCGAATGACATTCAAGTTAGTTCTGACTTTGAACCAGAGTTCATGAGGAGTTTTGTCCAAAGTTGTATACGGCACTCTATTTAGAATAAAAGTGGTCGTCAATGCAGCTTCTCCCCAGTAGCATTAGGAAGACCTGCAGTTAGCAGCATTGAGTTCATCATTTCTGTCAACGTTCTGTTCTTCCTCACCGCTACTCTATTAGATTGAGGAGAATACGGAGCAGTAGTCTCATTGATGATTCCATATTCTTTGCAGAATGATGCGAATTCATGAGATATATACTCTACATCACGATCACTTCTGAGTAGTTGTAGATCGGTTTAACGTTCAGCTTCAGCCCTGAAGTCTCTGAACTACTCGAATGCTGCATCCTTCTACTTGAGAAGTCATACAAACGTGCACTTCGAGAAACACTTCGAACCGACCTCTGTGGAAAATTGATAAAAGTCACAGATACCTGAGTGTACTAACTCCAGATGATCAGTACTTTAGTTCAATCGTCTGAGCAGCTTTCCAACAATCTTGTATCTGCACAGACCTTAAACTCCTCCACCTCCTTACCCCCACATTTCGAAGATAAGGTCCTAGTAGGACAGCTTGAGTCTGCTTCTATCATAGAACAACTTTCAGTCCATTCAATGAAGTAACTTCATCGCCATCAACAGAAGTTCGAACATCCCTTCAGCACCGAATGTCCATCTTTCAAGAAATTACTATCTGGCTAGTACGAATGTCCATCTTTCAAGTCTGTATCAGATAATAGACTTTCTGAGATCAGATCTCCAAAAAATCTCTGGTACGTGCAACACGCATTCCAATGTCCTTGTCGGCGGTTAATAACTACTGTCTCGATCTTCAGAATTTCTGCTAGATATATGTTCGCCATCGAGACCTTCGTCATAACACGGCTCGTCCTTGGTGAACAGCTCCTTTGAGAGCACACATGGTCAGATACACTAGTGTCAGACCACTAGTCAGCTACCACGCTAGATAACTCAACCTGTGCAACAATAGCAACCAAGTTAAGTAATCAAAATAACCAATTTTAGCTATACCTGCTATTTTGGTTTGGGCTTGGATTTGCATTCACTCATGTAGTGGTCATTCTTGTCACAGTTGAAGCAAGTCACGTGGGACTTGGACTTCTGTTACTTGAACGAAGGACCGTTCACTTTCAGATTAGTGGAGTCCTTCTTGTGATGAGAAGCCACCTGCTTCCCCTTGAACTCTCTTGTCTGCACCAAGTTGGCTTTAGCCAGTTGTTTGGACAGAGAGCCCATCTTCTGTTGAGATCACATTTCGTCCTCAACGTAGATCTCTTGTAGAAGATCTTCCAAGCTAATGTCCAGCTTCTTCCGATGCATTCTAGCATAGAAGTTGCTCCAACCAGCAGAAAGTTTTGAGATTATCCCTCCAACGACAAACTTGTCGACGAGGGGCATCTTCTCGTCTTCTAACTTCTGGCGCAAATTCAGAAATTCCTTTACTTGAGGTAGCATCGCCATCTCGTCTTCGAATAGCCACTTGTGGTACTTCTCGACGATGAAGATTTTTGACCTGTTCTCATCATCTTCATATAGCTTACCCAAAGAATCCCAGATCTTTTTGGCCTTCACCTTCTTGGAATATGACTCTGCCAGAGAGTCTTCCATAGAATTGAGAATCAGCAGTTTACAGTGTTGTTTTCTCTCTTCCATTTGCTCTGCTTGACGAGTGCAGCAGCAATAGCATCGGCAGTTCCTCCTCCTGGAATCGTCGGTTCATCCTCAATCAACACATGGTCTACGTCCACAAGTTGAAGATTAAGGGTGACCTTCCTCTTCCAGATTTGGAAATGTTCTCCATCGAATTTCTCCAACTTGGTAAAGCTGGTATCGATGAAAGAAGCACGAGAGTTTTCCATCTTCTAATCTTGCTTTGAGATTGTTATTCTCGATGCATAATTTTCGATGGAAAACAGAGAAACGAAACAGTTGTCTCAATAGCAACAATGTTTCGTAGCAACACTTCAAAGAAGGTGCACACAAAGATCCTTGGAGGTTTATGAGTAACAGAAATCTAAAGAGATTTCGTTACAACAGCAAACGAAAGTAGAGCTTCTTTTAGGAA
>JANAVB010007196.1:20000-150000 GCA_029216955.1 Iris pallida | reverse complement strand
GCCAAGCTTGGTCCATACAACAAAAGATGGTCGTCCGCTTCGACCAACAAGCGTTTGAAGAGATGCTCTCCGAAGGAAGCGCTGGCCCGGTCCAGAAGCGCACCTGCACGACAAAGGCTCGCAGAGAGTGGAGGCCAAAATCATTTGCTCCTCCCCAAGCCCCCGACGGTGTACCCTCTGTTGCTCAAGACGGTGAGAAGGACTTTTCTGCGATCCCACTTCAGACCGTAGACAACTCTGCTGTCTCCAAGTCCGGCAGAAGAAAACACTATGATGCTGGACTTGCAGAGGCAAAAAGGAACTCTACGCGAACTGAGCCGCATAGGGGTGCTAGCCGCATGAAAAAAGCTCATGCGGCCACATCCGCTAGCCGCCTGAAGAAAAATCGTGCGGTCACATCTGTCAGCCGCATGGCTTATGCGGCTACAGTCGCCAATCACATGGATGAAACACATGAGGCCATGGGAGTCAATCGCTTGCAGAAAACTAATGCGGCCACAATTGCCAACCGCATGCGGCCAGCCTGCACGGTCGTGACTCCTAGCCGCTCAAAAACAACTCATCCAACAGCAGAAGACAACCGCATGCAGACAGCCTGCACGGTACCCAACTCTAGCCGCATAGCGTCCGTTCCATGCTTCTCTCGATCGGTCTTCGACCGTCTCTCATACGGTCCCGACCCTAATGATTCTCTGTATGATAAGCCAGACTCTGTGGCATTCAACTTGGACTCCTCCTATTACGCACCCACAAGTGCTAAAAGAAGGAAGTCTAGGGCAGCGCGGGCTCATCGAGCCCAATCAGCTGTCCCAACCTCTGACTATCGGAGCGTCCCGTTGACTATCACACGGGCCTCGGATGGAAAGTTGTATACAACTGCTCAAGTCCAGCCCCCCGCGGCGAACAGACAGAGTGGTTCCTCTGACCTGCGGGAGACGATCCTCCACAAACGCAAGGAAAGAGAAGGAGTGTCGGTGTGCAAAGAGTCCTCGCTTGGACATCGCTGCACCCAAATCATCGTCAATTGCTGCTGCAACAACACGGCAATGACAGAAGCGCGGCCATCCGTCTTCCAAAGGCTACAGCACCCAAACTCAGAAGATGAGGCACCTCATGTTGTCTCCTGCAATTCTGCTCAAAAAGTCCCCGTCGAAGAGAGAAGGAAGAAAACGAGCATCTCCAGTCCGAAGATATCAACCACTACAACTAAGAAACTGTCGTCTAAACGGTTGTCCTCCACTGGTGTATTCCAACACACCCGTTCAAAGACGAAATTTACCTCGATGGGAAATTCATCATCCACATCGCTGAAGGTTGAAGGAGCTGGGGGTAGCACTCCTCCGAACATCCGCAACAATCCGATGTTCCAGGGAACCGAGTCCGCACAAACAACTCTTCCATCAGGAGCAACGGACGCTGATGCCCCCGAGGACATCCGTAACTCTCAAGACAAGGCAAGCTCTGAAGCTGGGGATACAATTCCCTCCGAGTCCGAGCCCGAAGAGAACATTCCCACCTATCCCGATGACTTCTCGGTACATGGGTACGACTCAGAGGGCACATCCTCCATCGTTCCTTCCGTCACTCCTCACGTAAGAACGGTGTTCATGGCGGACAGCGATCAAGGTGGTTCCAGCGATCGCCAGCGCATCGACAGTCTCGAAGCCATATTACTTGCTTTGGTCAAGTCTGTAGACGAGATTAAAGCGGCCATGCCCACTCTACAAGGAAGAGCGCCTGGTCAAACAAACACGGGCCCCGCGGTCAATGTAGATTCGAACTCAGCGGCACCAAACCAGGGCAATAATCCTCCCGAAATAACAACCCCCGCCGCGACAGATGAGACCCGAGAAGTAAGAAGAGAGGTCCAGGAGCTCCGTGCCATGTTTCATGCCCGAGGAAAACGCTCAAGACCTCAGAATACGGCAACCATACCCTGCTGAGTGGAGGGATGTTCCATTCCCACCAAGATATAAGCCGTTCAACATCAACCCGTATGATGGCAAAACCTCAGCAAGTCGATACATCACTTACTTTGAGGTCACCACCGACCATCTGCCCCATGAAGATGCAATCCTCACACGGTTATTCATTGGAGCATTAGAAGGAGTCGCCTTCGATTGGTACCGCAATCTACCGGACAACTGCATCCATTCCTTCGCCGGCTTCAAGCGCATGTTCTTGGAACGGTTCTATGAAGTAGGACAAGACGTCACTATGTCCACTCTCATGGACGTCGTCCAAGGGGAGAAGGAGTTAACGAGGAACTACATTGAGAGGTTCCGCCAGACCGCCATGAAGCTGCCTTCCGGAAATCCGGATTCTTCTTTGATTGAAATCTGTCAAAAGAGACTGCTTCCAACGATCAGTCTCTGGATAGGCGAGAGTCAATTCAAAGATTGGAAGGCGTTCATCATCAGCGCCACAAGTGCTGAAGAACGACTGAAGAAGGCCCGCCAACTGGGGTTGCACATCTCAGAAGGGGAAAACAAGGGCAAGCGTCTCAACAACGATAATGGGGGTAACCCCTCCAACAATCGGAACAGCAAGGGAAAATAGGCTATGGTGGCCGACACGGCCCAGAAGCCCGAGCCACAGCCAGCAGACAAGCAATGGCCTCAAATCACTTACTCTTTCGAAGATGGCCACGTCAAGCCTATCTTAGACATGCTCATACAAGGAGGTAGAATTCAGTTTCCTCCACCAAGGCGGGAGCCTCGGCCGGTTGATTTGGAGAACCCAAAGTTCTGCCATTACACCGTTATGTACACCACGCTACACATGACTGCTACCAATTAAAACGGTACATCCAAAGCCTCATCGATTCAAACGCTCTGGCCATCGACTTCGAAGAGGTAACCGTAGCAGCTAATATGGTGTCCGTACAGTTCGGCAACTTTCCTCCGACGGAGACTCAAGACGGGGTAATCCCTGTCCCTCTCGCGACAATGGAGATTACCAATCTTCCTCCGCCCCGAGAACAAGCTGCTGGTCTAGTACCTCTCACCACCTCACGAGGAGAGGTCATGTGGGTCCATCCAGACTTGGTGTCAGAAGTGACTCGGCCCACACCATCTCCCACCAACAAAAAGAGTGGAAAAATCAAGACTTGCCGCACAATTTCAGCAGACAACGAGGAAGCTACAGCCGTCGTCACGCGGTCCGGAACGCAATCCCAACCTGTGGTTGATAGTCCAGCTGAAAATCATCAACCCACTGCAACTGATGCTCTGGGACCGGCTCAGCCTTCGACGACCGACAAGCCTAGGCCGAAGGAGACTCGCTTTGACAAATCTCTCCGAAAGGACGCAGCCCAAGGGCTAGAGAGGCCCTACAACTTTGACATCTTAGCACAATTGGCTAACACTCCGGCCAAATTGTCATTATATGAACTCCTGAGGCTCTCCAAAGATGTTTGTATTGCATTGAGCGAAGCACTCCAAAATGCCGATGCCTATCTCGCTCAATCTAACCTCACTGGGGAGGACTCACCCATGGATCTCCAAGATAGTGCCTGCACGGGAGCAATGCCCAACATCGTCTTTACTCCGCAGGACATGCTCATCAAAACCAACCTACATGATCGCCCGCTATACTACACGGGATACATCGGCGACGTGAAGGTGGATCGGATGCACATTGATCCTGACTCTTCCATAAGCATCATCCCGAAAGGTCTGCTACATCATCTCCGTATCCTAATGCATCGTCTAACACCTACAAGCACCGCCATCAGCGGTTTCAATTCGGGCAGGAGCTACCCTATCGGGAAGATTCGTCTGAAGTGTCAGATTGGCGATCTGCAATCCGAGGTCACCTGCTACGTCATAGATGCAGACACTTCTTACAACATCCTCTTGGGGCGCCCATGGATACACGATTATATGATCATGCCTTCCACGCTACACCAGTGCTTCAAATATGTCGACAAACACGGCTTCGTGAAGACAGAGTTTGCTGACATCGATCCCTTCAAAGGGGTCGAATCTTACTACTCGGACTCCTGTTTATACGAAAAGTCGAAGAGGCACCTGGATGAAGGAGACGCACAAGCTCATACTGAGACAGCCACGGGATCAGAAAGACCCCTGACGATCCACCTCCAAGCTCGCAAACCGGGCAAGTCTGCACCCCTCACCGCCACTCTGCGGAAGGACGCGATCAGCCTCTCGGCGCAAGAGGAGCAGATGACAATCCGGCTGCCGAGATCCGGCCAAGTACCGAGACCCACAACGGAGCCACTAACAATCAGGTTACCAAGAGTCAGTCAACCACAAACAGGGAAGCTCAACCCCTCGGACAGGCCATTGACAATACGCCTTCCCAAGAAAGGTTGTCACTTCGATGCAAGGTCTGACACTTCCAGCGAACCAGCCACTCCTCGCTCCACATCGAATGCCAAACTGGGGGTCGCCAGTCTGCCAACGACTCCACGCTCTGCTCCATCAACTGGACCACTGACGATCAAGCCTCCTAGGTCGTCCTCTCAGTCATCGTTCACACAGGGGGTAGCCGAAGAGGAACCGGAGCTAGCCAAGTATGTGGCCGCCCACACTAATGTCCCCTCCGCTGATGATGTAATCCCCCTAGAAAAGATACCTTACTTCATCAATAAAGGGTTATCTTTGAACTACATCGAGCTCAATAAGCTATGTACGATGTATGCTATGGAACACGGCATAGGCGCTCACCTACACACACAGGTGACAAATGTGTACACCGCAATCCAGCTTACTCCAGTAGAAGACGCTTACCGAATACACAAGGGAGGAGATCATCCAGTTATCTTCGGCCGGACGAACAACCCTCATCCCCGCACCATAGAAGAAGACGACCTCGGGTCAGATGCCGGGAGACTGCCTCTGTATCTCTATAGCCCTCAATCCAAATATCTCATACAGAAATAGGGGTATAATCTGGAGACTACGCCAGGATTGAACTATGGCACTGGGCGACGATTACCTTTGAAGCCGCCAGTCCCGGCGGGCAAACCACGGAACTACTATAACAAAACTCGATACGGGTTGGGGTATGTAACGCCTACTACGACCCCTGAAAGTTCAGATGAAGAATGCGACTAGCAGTCACATTCAACCGGATCACCAACTTCCGACTCAGATACCAGCATCGGAGATGTATTCAGACAAGTCATGTCAGTCAACATGACGTTCGCCGACGCTTACGAGGAAGACGAAGACATCCCCGAAATCCTTGAGCTAGAGCCATGGGCCCAGCAATTAGACGCACAATGGAAAAAGCGGTTCGAACTGAGAGAACCCCATACTGAAGATGAGGTCATACAAGTGGATCTCGGCAGCGAATTTTCTCCAAAACTGATCTTCATTGGAGCTATGAAGACATGCCAGGGTTAAATCCTGACATCGCTCTTCATAAACTCAATATTCGTCCAGATGCGAAGCCAGTCAAACAACAACAGCGACGCTTCCGCCCAGGCATCATGGACGCGATCGAAGCTGAAGTCAACAAACTAATAGCCAGCGGCTTCATTCGTGAGGAGCAACATCCCGATTGGGTCGCCAATATAGTACCTGTCCTCAAGAAGAATGGGAAAATTTGAATCTGCATCGACTTCCGTAACCTGAACGAGGCATGTCCCAAAGATGAATTCTCCCTTCCTATCACAGACATCATGATCGACAATACCTGCGGCTTTGAGCGCATGTCATTCATGGATGGCTTCTCGGGATACAACCAAATCAAGATGTCTCCCGACGACGAAAAGCATACATCATTCCGAACACCGATTGGCACGTACTGCTACACAGTCATGCCTTTCGGTTTAAAGAATGCTGGCGCCACATATCAAAGAGCTATGAGCATCATCTTCAGAGACCACTTACGCAAGACGGTGGAGTGCTATGTTGATGATATAGCCGTCAAGAGCCGTAGCAAAGGAGACCATCTGCAGGATCTAAGGACGGTATTCGACCTAATGCGGACGCACAATTTGAAGATGAACCCTACGAAGTCCTTCCTGGGCGTATCTAGCGGGAAGTTCTTAGGCTTCATCATCACTGCAAAGGGTATCCATGTAGACCCCGAGAAGACAAAAGCAATCATGGAGATGGGTCCCTCGAGAAATCTCCGCGAACTCAGAGGCCTTCAGGGAAGGCTAGCTTACATCAGAAGGTTCATTTCCAACCTCTCCGGGCGATGCCGACCATTTACGCACCTCATGAAGAAAGGAGTCTCATTCGTATGGGACGAAGAATGCCAGCGTGCTTTCGATAGCATCAAAGAATATCTGTCAAATCCTCCGGTCTTGGTAGCCCCAGTCCGTGGAAAACCATTTCTGCTCTATGTACGAGCAATGGAACACTCCCTCGGTGCTCTGCTGGCACAGAATAACGATGCAGGCCATGAACAGGCCATATATTACCTCAGCCGAATGATGATTGGACCAGAGCACCGATACACCGCTGTAGAGAAGGAATGCCTCGCCCTGGTGTTCGCCATTCAGAAAACGCGACACTATGTCACCGGACAAACAATACATGTGGTCTCACGAGTCAACCCTCTGAGAGTCCTCATGACTAAACCCGGGGCACTCAGCTCTCGACTCGCTACATGGGCAATATTGCTGTCCCCTTATCATATGATCTTCGTCCCCCAAAAGGCAGTCAAAGGTCAAGCCCTGGCAGATTTCTTGGCAGCCCACCCAGGCTCGGAGTCTTCCAGGATATACGAAGAGATCCCAGATGAGGTCGCCGACTCACATGCAACCTCTCACGAGAATATATGGCGAATGTTCTTCGACGGCGCTTCAAGGACCAGACCTAAAGGCAATATAGTTGTCGGAGTCGGGGTAGTGCTAATCTCTCCTTCCGGATTGGTGATTAACCGCGCTTATTCCCTCACTGAACCCTGTTCTAACAATGTGGCCGAGTACAACGCTCTGGTCATTGGCCTCCAACTTGCAAGAGAGCTGGGGGTAGAATACCTTGAAGCGTACGGCGATTCCCAACTAATCGTCAATCAGATCCGGGGTTCGTACGAGGTACGCCATGAAGACATGATCCCTTATCATCAAATAGCGATCAATATCATCTCGGCATTTGAGGAGTTCTTCATCGAGCACGTCCCCAGACTCCGAAATATAGAAGCCGATGCCCTAGCTGGTCTCGCCGCTTCCCTAGCAGTTCCGAATTATGATCGGCAATCAGTGGAAGTGATAGGCCATGAACTGGTCTGTCCCAAAAACAATGTGCAATTCGTCGCAAGTTATTCCGCACAGACGATCGATGACGTCCCAGATTGGAGACAACCATTCATCGACTTCGTCGTCTACGACATCCTGCCTGAGAACCCAAAGGAAGCTACTTCCATCAGAAGGCGTTCCCTCAGATTCTTCTACGATACAGAGACGAAAATGCTGTATCGCCGCTCCTACGACGGATTACTGCTTCGGTGTCTGTCAAACGCAGAAGCCAAAAAAGCCGTACGAGAAGCCCATGACGGTGTTTGCGGGGCCCACCAGCCCGGCCCGAAACTACAAGACCGCCTTCGCCGAATGGGCTACTATTGGCCCACAATGGTGGCAGACGCGATAGATTATGTTAGAAAGTGCAAAGCTTGCCAAGTCCACGCGGACTTCATCCACCAACCATTCGAATTTTTACATCCGACAGTGGTGTCCTGGCCATTCGAAGCATGGGGAATGGATATTATTGGTCCAATCACCCCACCTTCCTCCCGAGGACATCGCTTCATACTTGCGATCACTGATTACTTCTCTAAATGGACGGAAGCTGTCCCACTCGCAGAAGTCAAGACTTCAAACGTGATCAGCTTCCTTAAACACCACGTCATCTACCGATTTGGACTGCCCCGAAGGATCATCCATGATAATGGTCTGCAGTTTACAAGCCACGCATTCTATCGGTTTTGCGATAAGCACCGTATTCAGAATATCGCCTCAACGCCGTACAACCCGGCAGCAAATGGGTTAGCAGAGGCGTTCAACAAAACAATCATCAAACTGCTCAAGAAGTTCGTCTCCTCCAACAAGCGTGACTGGAACGAGAAGCTCGGCGAGTGCTTATGGGCTTATCGCACCACGGTCCGAACAGCCACCGAAAATATGCCATTCTCCCTGGTATACGGGAGTGAGGCAGTACTCCCCTTGGAGACACAGATCCCCTCACTACGTGTCGCCCTCACCCATCAATTGACAACCGATGATAACTACCGACGTCGACTGCAAGAGTTAGAGGCCTTAGATGAAAAGCGCCTCCTAGCTCAGCAAAGGATCGAGCTATACCAAGCACGCATCTCAGGAGCCTTCAACAAGAAGGTCAAAATCAGAACATTCCAGGTAGGCGATCTCGTCTTGGCAGTCCGGAGGCCAATGGTCATGACCCACAAGACCGCCGGCAAATTCCAGCCAAAGTGGGAGGGTCCGTTTATCATTGAGACGGTATTCTCCAACGGTGCTTACCGCCTTGCAAAGCAAAACGGAGACTTGCTCATGCTGCCCGTCAACGGCAAGTTCCTGAAGAAATATTATGTCTAAACGACATTCGCTACAAAGTCCTTGAGTCATGTACCCGCTGGTACCACTGAACTCACACCCTCAGCATTTCAGATTATCGAGTCATGTACCGGCTGGTACCACTGAACTCACACCCACAACATTTCAAGATCATCGAGTCATGTACCTGCTGGTGCCCCTGAACTCACCCCTACATCCCCTTTAGATTATCGAGTCATGTACCCGCTGGTGCCGCTGGACTCCCACTTTCTCAATATGTTAATTTACCGAGTTATGTACCCGCTGGTGCCTCTGAACTCACATTTCGGTCACTCTTTCAGATACTAAGTCACGTATAATTATACCTCTGAACTTTCTTCCTGGAAGAGATCCTCCCTCATGATCCAATACTCGCACTCCCAGTGCACAAAAAGGGTAATCGATCCACAAATTTCCGAAAACGGACATGTCCTCATTACCTCTGAATCATTTTCACTTCCACCAAAAACAAACCGCCCCTCACATAGAACCTCTACGTTCTCCTACCTCTGAGTCGTTCTATGTACTCCCTCTTCATTGAGCCCACTCCTGCCATGTCATCATTACCTCTGAGTGGGAAGGCTCCGTCGAAGAACCCTTCATGCTTGCCATGTCCACATTACCTCTGAACAAGTATGTCGGTCTCCTTTCGACCTATTATCTGTACCCACAACCGGAGTACGACAAGGATAATAGGTCCACAAATGTTCGCTGTTGACCACGAATATCTTCCGTGAAACCTTCCCTGCCATGTCCTCACTACCTCTGAGCAGGAAGGTTCCACGGTGAAACCCTCATGCTTGCCATGTCCTCATGACCTCTGAGCAAATATGTTGGTTTTCCTTTCACCCTATTATCTGTATCCCGAACCAGGGTACGCCAAGGATAATAGGTCCACAAATATTCCTTTGCTAAGCTTCTTAGCATAAATCCACTACCCCACCATGCCCCGGGAGCCCAGCTGCTCTACGGCATTCCTTTTTTTTAAGCACCGAGAACATCCATGACCACTTTGCCATGGCTGTTCCGGACATCCTGTCCAAACTTGTTATCTGTACTTAAAACCAAGGTACGCCTAGGATAACAGGTCCACAAATAATCCCCCAGCAAGTCCAATTCCGTAAACGCCACAAGTACAAGAAAGAGAAGATGAGTTGAAACATGCTCATTTATTCGGAATTCTAAGTACTACATCATTTGGGGATCACACCCCTCACAAAAAAAAAGAAGAGAAAAAGAGAAGCAAAAAAAAAACAGACGGCTGATCACTGCTCTGGGGCACATAACGCCCTGAGACGGTCTGTCAGCAAAGCAACCGACCGCTCAAACCTCTGGGAGGCTCGACGCTCTGCCCCGTAGGTCAGCACCGCCTCATCCTCCAGATGAGCGTGAGCCTGCCAGTTATCTTCAAATTATTAAAAGCCCGCTCTAGGCTATCGGAAGATCGGGAAACCTTCTCGGCCTCCCGAACGATCGACTCCTGCTCCGCCTGAGCAGCCTCCAGCTCTGACTCTAAGAAGGCCAATTGCCTCTGGAGCCCAAGAATCCGCTCCTTCGTATCAGCAATTCCACGAGAAGCAGACTCTTCCCGAGCACGGCAAGCCTGACCCCTGCGACCCAGCTGGTCATACGAAGCGGAGAACTTATCAAGGTCCCCCCGTACAACTGGCCCAGCAGTATCTCGGGCCAGCTTAATCCGTTCCCGAGCAGCAATGAGGAAGCCACGCTCCCGCTCGATCGCAGCAGGCAAGCCCGCCTGTCGTATCGCCAGTAGTTGGGTCACAAGCTGATCAGCCTCTGTCAGCTTAGGTTCCAGCAGTGCAGCCAATCCCACCCCGCCAGGAAGGGACTTCAAGGTTGCAATTTGACCCCGAGCGCACCGGAGAGAGAGAGAAAATGGGGTCCCCCGTCCTATGGCAGCGTCTACGCCCCTTTGCAAATGACGATAGAAACTGTCGACCACGTCCTGCGTCGCCCCGTTCAGAGTTTTCGTGGAGGCCGGTGTCAACGGGAGCGTGGCTGGCAGCACCGAAGAAGACGCAACAGAATCCGCCGCTCCTGCTACGAGAGAAACCAGCTCCGCACGAAAGGACGCTTGAACAGCGGCCAACTCCTCTTCGGCAGCCTGCAAAACTTGAATACTCGGCAGGGCCGAGAGGTCGGCCTCCGGAGCCGTATAATCTGCGGAGGATGAGGCGGAGACCATCGCCAACCCCATTCCCATCGGCCCAGAGCTGGCAGGAGGCTCCTCGACGTGAGACGGCAAAGGAGAGGGAACGCTCCTTCCTCCCGTATCACGGCAGACCGAGCCTTCCCCAAGAACATCCACGGCGGGAAGTAAAGGGTCAGGACCTGCAGGGCCAAGGCAACCATGAATCGATTTGACCCGGAGGATATGTTGGTAGAGCAAATAAGCCCCCTCACTAGTCAATATCTAGCTTATCTTACCAGTTGAGGAGTGTGGAGGCCGAGGTTCGCTTACAGCCACCGCAGCCTCTTCACCAACAGCTTCCGAGTCAGGTATAACAGACTCCTCCCCTCTTGCGTCCTCGGGAGGGGATGCACCGAGATCAACGGCACCTTGTTGAAGATCAGCGGTCTCGGAGACGGGTCCGAGGGAACCTTCGTTACCCCGGGCCGAGACCTCAGCAACCTCGGAGCTTCCAGCCGCCGCTGAGAGAGCCCCCGCAGAAAGGACCGTAGCACACATGTCGCTAATCAAAGCAGCAAGGGCCGGATCAGCTCCAAGGGAAATAGACGGTTCAGGAAAGGACGATTCACCAGACATCTACAAAGAAAAGTAATTGAGTCATATCTTCAGAAAAGAAGGAAACTACAACAAAGAGAGGGCTCCGACTTACCTCCGGAATGCCGTCTACATCCTCACCCTTCTCCGTAATAAGCAGTCTACGGGGACCGACCGCCGCTCTCTTTACAGAAAAAGTTACCCCTCCGCCAGTAGACTCACGCCTGCCTCGCTTACGTGAGGGACCAGGCATGACGGGCGATAGATCTACCCGTACCACCTCCGACACAGATGGTAACTGGTCCACTGCTTCATCAAATACAGCCGACGGTTGATCCGTCATCATGTCACCTGCCATGACGGGAGACTGATCCGCCATTGCCTCGTCATCCGAAGAAAGGGAGTCTTCGTCGTCCCGTTCGTTGTCTTCCTCAATTGTGTCGAAGGACTCGGAATCGCGCGAAGGAACTCTATTCGTCCCTTTCTTCTTTGCTCTCGACGTCGTAGCCTTCTCCACTAGGCGAGTGCCCACGATGAAGCTAGTCCTCGAGTCAAAATCGAGGGGAGGAGGATTCGCCGTAACATGATATAAGGCCGCCATATGCAGGATTTCCCCTATCACGTTTGCGGCAGGGACCAAGAAGCTAGTCCGAGTATGACAGGTGTCATAGTAGCTCCATGCCCTAATACCGTCAAGAATGCTACCTTCAAATCCCAGGTGAGAACTGGGGCGCCCGAGGAATAGCTGACTATACCCAAATTGACGGGCAAACCTACTAGGCAAGTAGGGCTCCAAATACACAGTGTTGCGATTCCGGTAAACTAGATGCGCCGGGCGAATATTACGCAGCCAGAAACGCATCTTTTCAGGCAAGAAATGAGGAGGTCCAACCCCATCAACATGAACACTCCTCACCTCTTGATCAGTGAAACGAGGAACGGACACGAAGAAATTGTACCCGTCCACCCTCGCCAGCATCCTCCGACACGTCGGCATGGTACTACATTCCCAAGGCTGGTGGTGATACTTGAAAAGAAATGCGTCGTCATCTGTAACACCATCTCCCGTCCCAGGCCTCATCAAGGACTGATAATGCAGCAATAGCCATCCCAGCAAGTAATGATAAGGCAATTCTACACGTTCAAAATCCATTGCCACGTCACGAGCAATGACCTTGGACGAGAAGGCGCGGAGACCATGCTGAATACTGCACACCATGGCAGGAAGAAGAGCCAGCCTGACCCCAAAGGCCAACTTCACGGCAGGAAGAATGAAGTGGCGACTGATCCTCTCAATAGAACCTGCCCCTCCTGAGACCACGCAGTTGCGCAGCCATACCATTAGAAACCCGGCCAAGAGTGCCTTCTCTGACAACCGCCGGGTACCATAACAAAAGTAGCTGAAGGAGTCAATCTGGCTCCCGAACCTGTCACTTTTAGACTTCGACCTCTTAGTGGTCGACACCAAGGCCTCTACTTCCCTAGGAGTTAAACGATCCCGGGAAGTAACCCGGCCAGCCGCACTGAATTTGAAAAGGTACGCAACCCAAGATTTAGTATGGGGAGAGTCCCCTTCCGAGCTGTCATTTTTCTGGATAGTCGTCCGGTGACAAGTGCTATGATGGCATAATAGTTCTTGATACACGGCGACGAAACCAGGGAATCGTCGATCCAAATCTTGGAGCTCCTCATTCGTCGGAGTGTACACTTCGAAGGGTTCACCCCCCCAGGGGAGCTTGGAGACCGCATACATCTCGTGAAGAGCAAGCCCCAATTCTCCAACAGGGGTAAAAAAGGTCCCCGTCCGATGATTGTACATTTCCAAGAGGGCCATGAACAGTGGCTTATTAACGGGCAACCCGTGGCTGGTACCCCGGATAGCGTCATAAAGGTTGACTCCCCGCAAAAACTCTTCGTACTTCCGCAGAATCCATGAGGTCAGATTAGCCCACGGAAGAATGGGGTGCAACCAGCTCGGCAGTACCAACCTGCCAATAGGATAGGACCCTTTGCGAGCAAGCTGACTCAGGAAGATATCAGCCTGGGAGAATGAAAAGTTAGGACCGGGAGTGTTGATGAAGGTACCCGGAACTAACCCCATCACGGACCGACTGGCCGGATCTTTGACCGCGCGCACCGACCCAGTGGCTCTGTTATAACGGATGTTACCGACAAACATCCCCGGTCGGGTTGGAGTGAGGGTGTCCGGCATCTGCCTATCCCGAACAATCATATTGAACCACTCAAAAGGGAAATGACGCTTCATAATAGGGATGTGAATTGGCATCCCGTCCAGGTCAAAATCCTAACTCTCGGAAACATCCAGCACTCGGGAGTTTTCTATGACCAACGCATCCCCAAAGAGGAAAACCGGTTTCAGATACTTCCCATCAGACTGCCCGGAGCTCATCATATCACCAAGAAATTGAAAAGATTGAACCCTGATAGCATTTAGTCGCTCCAAAGGTTCGTCAACAAGTAGCTGTTCGGACACTTGACGAACTAAGTCATCCCGATGTACGCCCAAGGCAAACTGACGGGAGCCTACCATAAGTTCCCCCGCATGATTCACGGGCAGATTCACTGAAGAAGAGGCAAAAGGAACAAGTCAAAAAGATAGCTGAAACACAAAACTACATGATGCTTATGCGCCTCAGTATAGCCTCATGCGGCTCGGGTTAAAAGGGTTTGTACAGATTAGTCTAAGTGAGCTTATGCGACTCAGTTTGAAAGAGCCCCTGCGGTCCAGTGCGAATAAGCTTATGCGGTTCCGTTCGAAAGGAACTCATGCGGCTCAGTGCATAGGAATTTATGCGGTCCGAAGGGAGTATATGCGAATATGGTCCGATTTGAATAAGCTTATTCTGCCCAAAACAGCTTATGCGGCCCTGCGAGGATGAGCTTATGCGGTCCAGCGAGGATGAGCTTATGCGGTTCGGTTCGAAATATGCTTGAATGGCTCAGTTTGAAAGAGCTCGTACGGTCCAAATCCTGATGAGCTTATGCGGCTTTGATAAAGAAATAGTTATGCAACCACTTTCAATGCGGCTTAAACCTGGGTCATACCCCATGCGGCCCGAGCATGAGTCGGATACACAGCATGCTTTGGAATATAGGCTCGCGCATAAAATATGCGGCGTAGCCATGACGGTTCATATTAAGGAATCCTACCAGCAATAGGCGGGTGGACGTCGGGGTGAAAAGCAGGCACGCCAGTCGGCGGAGGAGCCGCCACGTTCGCCGCCGCAGTCGATGAGGACACGTCCTTCTTGCCCTTCACAGCCGCAGAGGATGATGCGGCCTTCTTGCCCGCAGCAGCAGCAGCCTTCTTGGGAGCCATTGCCGATCGATGAAGGGAGAAGATGAAGAGCAAAGTCTGCAACAGGGGATTTGAGCAAAGAAAGAAAGTAAAAAAACCCAAGGGGACTAAAAGACTCTTATTTATAGGCGAAAGAGATTCATAAAACGAACAAACGTCTCGGATGATGCCTCGAATTACGTGCCGCTTCAAAAAATAAAGGCAAAAACGCTTCGGTCAAGGCATAACCGACCCTTGGGATCCTCCCCCAAAAGACGACATTAAATCAAGACGAATCAAGAGCATCTAATGAAGATTTGTACACGTAGTCAGGACACGTGGCAAAGAGCCTATGCGGACAGATGAATCTATGCGGCTGGGACACTTATGCGGCATGAACGGGACCATGCTTCTTATTCAAAGTGTTTCAATTTTGCAAATTGAAAACTTTGAAGGGGGTCCTGTAGAAGCATGGAAAATATCAGAATAATGGTCCATGCGGCTCCGGATACGAAGCCCATGCGGCTCAGATGGGAGCTGTCTTATACAGTTCAAAGGAAGACTCTCTGTCTCATGCGGCTCGAGAGTGTATGCGGTTCAGCAGGAATATGCGGCTCGGTCCATGCCACGTGTCCTCCTGTGATCCTTCCCTATAGCTGGCCCTTTGAATAGTGGCCTCATTTAATGCTCTGACACGATTTGACGACTGTGGCGGCTCTGGCATAAAGTGTCATAATGGCTCTGCCATAATGACAGACGCTTCGGGAAAAGAAGAAGATCTCTGACCTAATCCGTCAGAAATCCTAGGTTGCCACGTGGCAAATCTCATGCGGCTTAAATAGAGAACAGCTTCATGCGGCTCACTGAGAAGTCACCCTATATGACTAGCAGAAATCAGCCATATGCGGCCCACTGAGAGCTCAGCCCCTGCGGCTCAATATAACGCTAGCTCATGCGGCTCGCAAAGACTATGCATATGCGGCTCATTGAGAGTTCGTTCCCTGCGGTTCGATGAAACATTGTCCTATGCGGCTCACGAAGAGTATCTCCCTGCGGTTCAAGTGTTGTCCATCCTATGCGGCTCTGGCAGGACCCATAATCAAAACATGTGGCATCGGATCAATCAACGATTTAACCGAATCTCAACAAATATATTTGACATCATCATCATAATTACTGAGATCAAGGCATATCATTTATCATCAAGCCAACGGGACACGTGGCGAGCAATCGGATATTGGTAGAATCCATCATGGAGATTTAAAGCAGTTAACATTAATTGCTCACAAGATTCGGTGCTATTCTCATTAATGGCCGAGATTCATTGTAATCAGGATCAAGGGTTCAGATAGATTGAAGGAGCGCCGATATTTCAAACAAATGATCATTAGCAAACCCTAATGATCATACCCCACTCTTATAAATAGCCAGCATCATTTCTTTGCACAAGGACCGGCAACAAAAAGAATAAAAATATACAGAGTCAGAGAGAGAATACACAGAGAGAGAGAGAGAAGCCAGGAGAGCAACAGAGGAGCAAAAAGAGCACTTCTTCGTCAACGCCAATCATCTTTTCACAAGGAGCCAAGGCTGCATACCGATCGTCCAAGGAGTAAGGCAGGGCTGCCGTCGCCTTTCCGAGCCTCTATCGTCACCCCCCAGAATCTAAAATAAACAATTGTACTTAGTTTGCTGTACCTAGGTTTTCGTCCCTAGGCTTTCTTTGTACAAGCGAGTTTGTATTGTGAGTCTAAGTTCAGTCCTCCGATAATTGTTCTGTACTTTTACAATCAATGGCAAACACCACCGAAATCAACTCAGAGTACCAGAAATCCCTAAGCAAGATTAAAACCAAAATTTTTATTCAAATACATTCCTGGAATTAAATCGAAATGCCCTTTGGGGTATTTCATCAAACACCTATATACATGAACTGATACGTGTCCGATACGGACACGAATCAGACACGAAACCTAGGGTTAGCTATTCCTATAGTTATGTTAGGCCTAGGACTTCCTAAATATGCAATAAAAACAACATTCTATGGAGTAGATTTGAATTTACCTATGGGTTTGCAAAGCTCAAAAAGTCTCAAATGAGAATGGATCCTCAAGCCACCAAAACTCTTCCAAATTATTTCTCCCCTGAAATTTCTCAATACCAACAGCAAGTAGAGTAAATTTAGGACCTATTGCAATTGGTTTGGATGGAAAAGGGATTGAAATAAAATTTCTAGGAATTAATGAAGATGGAGACTTACATCTTTCTAAAACCTGAGAAATTTCTAATGGAGGCTAGCCCTAACTTCTAGGAGGGATTAAATAGGTGGGGGAATCCCTATGTGGCCGGTCATGGCTGTGTTGGGCTAGGGTTCACTTGGTGTTGGGCTTTGGGCCTCTAAGGCTTAAGTCATAAACCATGACTTGTGAAATCACAAGCCATTTTCTATTCAAATCAAATCCTAATCTCTCCAAATAAGTTCTAATGAGTTTGATATCACTAACTTAGGTCAAGCTAGGATTCTATAACCTAACCAAATAGTCATGACCTAGGTTAGCCTCTAGGACAGTCTCCTAAGTCAACACTGGTCAAGGTCAAATATAGCACCAAATCAAATATACTAAAAATCACTGAAAATTCTAATAATTATAATTAATACTAATAATTCCAAAATAATTCCAAAATTTTAAAAATGACCAAAATACCCTCAAGCTAGAAAAGTGGTAGTGACAAATCTACCCCCCTTAAAATAATTTTGTCCTCGAAATTAAAGGCGAAACTAACTGCTGAGAAGGATAGAAAAGTATACCTCAAGGTCCAAAAAGATAGGGGTACCGCTCGCGCATCTCATCCTCCCGCTTCCAGGTAGACTCTCCTGGAGAATGATGCGTCCATGCGACGCGTACCAAGGGTATCACCTGGTTCCTCAGAACCTTCTTCCGCGATCCAGAATCTCCACAGGCTGCTCTGGATAACTGAGAGTAGGTCCAACCTCAATCTCCGAATGATCGAGCACATGGCTAGGGTCAGCCATGTACCGTCTCAACTGTGATACGTGGAATACGTTGTAAACTCCCACTAGTGCAGGTGGCAAGTCTAGCCTGTATGCCACGTCACCGACTTTTCCGCTGATAACGAAAGGATCGTTGAAGCGCGGGCTAAGCTTCCCACCTCCACCAAAACGTATCGTACCACGAGTCGGAGATATCCGCAGAAAAACCATGTCTCCAACCTAAACACAAGCAAGGTCTCAAGTTACTAAAAATCAAACACGATCAATCAAACAAAACAAAAAAAACAACCTAGTTCTAATGTGGGTAGTCCCACTAGAATCTAACTACCATGAGTTTTTTGGTACTAAATCTAAATTAACCTCAGAACAGATCAAATTTAGAAATGTACTTTTCTTTATACGCCATGCGTGGTTCTTTGTATATTTTTTTTTATGTGTCCTGTCTTATCACAAAAGAACAACCCTTAGTTTTATATTGTTGTTTCTTTTGATCTGGACCCTTAGCAGCTACTGTATTCATTTATTTTTGCCCTTAAAGTTTATCCCATTAAACATGAAAATTAAAATCTTATTGGCAGATATTTTAATAACATTAACTGTAAAGAGAACAAAGCAACCAAAAATAAACATGCTCTAACAAATAACCAAAGCGTAAAATATAGTCAAACAAATTCAAATAATAGTGAACCCCATCTCAAGATACCTAGTACATCATTAATATCAAGTCTTTGGACAGTGATATTAACTGCAAGTGGTATTTTTGGTGTAATGATCAAACGTTGACAATAAGTCATGTCAAATAATAAGCTTATCTTTGGATCAGGTTATTATTCACATGTAAATCGTATAATTGTCACACATTTATCACCACAAGTATGTGTGCAATTCGGCCAAGTATTAACCTTCCTTTGGGCTGGCTAATACCCGCTTGAATATACACACACAAACATCTGACATCCCTCATAGACTATTGTAGCGCCCCGTCCCGTTCAGTCAATCGGAGGAATCGAAACGCCAACGACGTTCGGACTTGGCCTTACAACGGCGACTCGGAGATATCGCTCGGTCAAGGTGACCGCTCGCTTAGGTGGGGTAGTTTCGGTGAACTTGCCTCATCTTAGCCTTCATTAATAAATCGTGTGTTTTCAATTTGCACAATAGACTTGATAATAAAAAAGACGAATCCACATAACTAAGGAAATAATCCCGACGAGTTAAAATGTGTTAGAATATGGAAAAAGGTCCCACGGTCAGCTTAGAAGTCGGCTCAGCGTGCTTTAAAAATGACACTCGGTCCTTCGTTCCGTGGCTTGGGAGAAGGAAAGTTGGTATTCGTCACAAACTATGAGTTAGCCTAAGTCATAGGCATCGCCCGCGTAGATGCTCGATAAAGCATGCACGTTTCCTCAAATGCAAGGCTCGGCGTAGCCTTGATCGTCCCACGAGCTAAGTTGTATCGCACGACTTATGACATGAGTTTAGGTACCCAAAGAATTTGGTTGTTCAAGTTGAGCGTATGCACGGTCCCACGGTTCTACGGCTGCATGTAGCCATTCGTTCCTACGGTCTTAAGGCTCATCACATAAAGTGTGACTTAGACAATAGTGTCGCACGGAATATATTAGAGTATGAGACGTTCTTATGCACGTTAAAAAGTTCGAGACGGTCCCTCAGTTGGGAGTCTCGCGTTCCTATCCACGTTAAGAAGTACGAGGCGGTCCCTCGGTTGGGAGTCTCGCGTTCCTATCCACGTTAAGAAGTACGAGGCAGTCCCTCAGTTGGGAGTCTCACGGTCCTGATGCATATTATGCAAAGTATGGTTCAGAGCATGAGTTGCTAAGTATAGTTCCAGTCATACCAACAAATTAGACCATGCATTTACGTGAGTCTAGATGTCTCGGAGGTGCGTGGTCATTGGACACCTTATCGACAAGTATTTCTGCCTAGACTGGTTATACGCCGGGGTACCGGGCCCAGTCATCATAGGGGGTAGACGTTATAGCAGTGCACGATTCATTGCGTGAGGGTAGTCGGGGACTTTCCATGGGGCTCGCTACCTGCATCGAAAGACCCGTCGCCTACCCAAGCTATGTTCGCGATGGCTTGTCATGCCAGTGGCCTTTCATATAGATAATTGGCGTGCTACGCGACGAATCCGCATGCACGGTGTCGGTCATAACAAAAGAAGCGTAAGCACGATATGCACCCAAGGTAATATGAGCCTAAGATTTGGTTATACGTAAAGATATGTGTTTTGCCACGAGATATGGCATCGTTCTTGAGTTCTCAATACCGGTTCCACAAGTTGTGTTAGACATTTCGAGTTAAGTCTGGAAGGGCCGTAAGGCTAGTTTGGATAAGTCAGGTTATGCTGTGAGGCATGACCTCGATGTTTGAGGCACGGGCAAGTATTTGACACGACCACGTCCCAGATTATAGCACGAAAGATACGTATGAGTCGGTGCATTGACAATACAAGCACGAGAAGGGTCTTGAGGCAAGGATAAGGAAGATATCGGTACGATAGCACGGGGATGGTCTAGAAACACAAATAGGCCAAGGCCTATGTCCTAAAACTGATCCTAAGGCAAGAATAGAAAGACAATCGTAAAAGGGATACGTTGTACAAAAGTAAATTAACGTGTTGGTTTTTGTATGGGTGGGCGAGGAGCTCACTCCACCAATACAGTTGAGTACTGACACCCACATAGTTTTCATGTACAGGCACAGGTAGAAGCTCGTGGTGCGGAGCTCGCTTGGATGCGTCGAGGCATGGAGTTCCTTGGAGATTAGAAGCATACGGCCGCGTGGAGTCAAGACTTATATGGGACATAATGTATGGACATCGCCTTCCGAAGCTTCCGTTGGCTCAAGCATTGTAATCGAGAGATGAGAGAGAGCAGAGTGATTTGTAATGTGAGACGAGTGAATTTGAGCGATTGTAATCTCGGCCTTGCGCCCCCATTGTAACCGTTGTTTCGATATCAATAAAGAGCTTCTTTGAATAACTTGTATTTGTTCTAAATTTCTGCTGCGTGTTCAATGTCTCTGCTTGCGACTTCTCTGCGACGACCCCGTCGTAGCCACTGTAATCGGCCGTTATGGAACCCGCCTTGCACGAGCGCAATCTTGGCTCGTGCGGCATCACGCCTTAGCGAGGACGATCGCTCCTACGGGAGCGGGGCATGACAACTATCTACGCAAGAGAGATCACTATGGCGACATCTTGTTTCAATGAGTCTACTTAGAATATTGGACAACTTTTGCTAGTCATAAAAGGCAGCCAAAAAAATTGAATGTTGGCTAAATTTTATAAAACTGAATCTTATCCAAATCTTTATGCTTATTTGAATTAAATAATCATAAATCCTTATGCACATGCATATTTAAAATATTATAAGTTAAATAAGATAATCATAAGCATATGAATCTCTTTACATGATTCAAACAAATATTCTTAATTTGACTAAATTGAGCATTATCAGCACCTCTTTCCTCTTTAAGTATCCAACTATCTAAAGAAAATCTTTTAAAAGATGAATAAGCAAACTTTAGATCAATTAGGAGCCTAATTATTTAATAACGGAATCCATCAATCAAAAGATTACTTATATAATAAAGACTAGAAGTAATTCCAAAATAAGTAATTGACGGTAACATGTGGTACATTAAGCATAATTATTCAAATGATTGCATAATTTGTAATACTTAATTCATAATTTTCTAAGGAGCAAAAGTCCAAATTAGACACCAAGTAAAATATAAAGTCTAGATACAAATATCCACCAAATTAACCAAATATAATACTATCATATGTATACATCATTGATGATAAACCTATAATGGGTCCAGAGAGTACACAATCCGATACTTGAATCCTAAATCTCAACCTTCATTCCAATAAGACAATAGAGAAGTAGAAGTCTCCTTCTAGCAACACATTACTAGGTGAAATAACCAACCAAACTGTAGCACAAAAGAAAGAGAGAACCTTTAATATGGTTCTTCATGAGGACTGTCATAGCAACAATTGGAAAGAGAAATCCACTAAACCAGATGTCCTTTTCTCCATAGTTGCTTGTCGATTGAAATAAACTTAAGTTACCATGTGTTCTAAGCACCGCAAAGTTTTTTTTTAATTATCAATTAAGAACCTGTATTCTTTCATCGGTTGGCATTTATATAGATAGAAGTAGATCCAGCTTCAATTGCTACCCCTAATCAGGATTTCAACAAAAAGGTGGTGTGCGAATATTTGGATCAAAATAAATAACAATAGTAATAATAATCGAACACTCGAAACCTTAAAATTAAATTAGATCGAAGATTTAGGGTTCCTAAACAACATAAAAAGAAGAAGCTGACTCTGAAATTTCGATCTCATAAATCAAACATGGAGGTTCTGATACCACTTGTTAGAATTTTATTGTACCATGTCGATTTATGAGATGAAGAACATAAATTAAATTGATTGCAGAAGCGTACCTGAATCCATTGCTTGACTTGATGGATCTTGAAGCGATCGTCTCTTTATTGGGTTCGATCTTCCAACTTGCTACGACCCTTAATGACAAAGAAGAATCCGAATCCTTTGTCCCTCTGTTTCTGTTGATGGAGATGCAGAAGAGAAAAAGAGAAAACTCTCTTTTGGTAGCCGTATAAGTTGGGGACCATAACCTTAATGAATACACACATATATATAGATATGTGTGTTGTGATATTTCTAATTTGGCCCCTCATCAAATTAGAATTATCTCCGGTATCTACACATTAATTCCATGACAATTATACCCTTAAGCCAATTTTCAAATAGACCACTTTAATTTGACTTAATTATTTAGATAGCCCAAACACAATTAATTTTACATGTGTGGCCCCTTAATTATTGAATAAGTCCAACAATTGTTCGTTATAGAAATTGGGGATATGCACACACATCTCTTTTGCTCCCTCCGGTAGGGCTGCAAACGAGCTAAGCCAAGCCAAGCTTTTGTAAGCTTGAGCTTGGCTTGATTAGAATTAGTCGAGCTCAAGCTCGAGCTCGATAATTTTTTTTATTTTAGAGCTTGAGCTTGGCTTGGTTTGAGCTCGAGCTTGGCTTGATAAGCAGGCTTGATAAACAAGCTTGATAAGCTCAAAATCAAGCTCGTTAAGCTTGATTTCAATCTCGCTCAACTTTATTTCAAGCTCATTAAGCTTTGATTTCAAGATTCAATTTAGTTTAGATTTGATTTCAAGTACATGTAATATTAACAATTTGTTTATAAAAAATTAATTAAAATTTTTTTTTAATATCAATTATTAATGACATATAAATATATAATGCACAAATAAATATATATATATATATATATATATATATATATATATATATAATTCAACAAAGAACAAACGATCTTCTAAACAAACCCTAAACCAACTTCTAAACGAGCCACCTCGCAAGCTCATAAACGAGCCACCTCGCGAGCTCAAACGAGTCGAATATTTCTAAGCTTGAGCTTGGCTCGTTTATTAAACGAGCTCGAAAATGAAATTTAAGCTCAGCTTGTTTACTAAACAAGCCGAATCCAAACGAGCTTTTATCAAGCCGAACTTCGAACAGCTCGCGAACGGCTTGACTCATTTGCAGTCCTACCCTCCGGTGACTCATTCTAGCATCCAAGAGGGTCCAAAATATATGCAATATAGCGTACGTAAAGTACGTAAAGTTTTGTACGTATAGTTGGACGTGTAGAATTTTTTTGATGTAATATGCCAGTGGGTACAAAATTAAGAGTTAGTGGAGTCAAAAAATAAAATAAAATCTTAATCATACGTCACATTACCAAATTAATATCGGTAATGACTAGATGACACCAATAGTCATGAAGAATACCAGAAACCAGAGTCCCACAAAACCACTCTCCCTCCCTATAAATAAAGCACTCATTCCAACGAAGGAACAGAAGAAGAAAATCAAAGGAAAGTGAAAGGAAAGGATGAGTTACTTGAGCAGAGCTTGCGCGGCCGCCAGCGCCGCCGCGTTCGGGGACCGCGCCGCCGAGCAGGGAGCGGCCAAGCCCCTGCGCCTCGCCCTCCTCCCCGCCGCGGCCGCCTCCTTCGGCGCCGGCCGCGTCCTCTCCGCCGGCGGATCGTCGGAGTCGGACCGGGACGATTCGGTGAGGAAGGCCATGTTCCTCAGCTGCTGGGCCGCCTGCTGAAATGGATCTCGCCGGGTTATCGGGTTTGGATCTGGACCCGATTTGCTCTTCTTAAAGCTTGCTTTGGTCGGCTCTAAGCGGAAGCTGAAGCTGCAGATATTTATTTGGAAAAGAAGGGCAGTAATTGTAAAGAGAGAGAGAGAGAGAGAGAGGCGGGAGAAATTGTAAATAGTTTCATTTGTAGATCTACAAACGAATAATTTGCCAAAAAAAATGTAAATTATAACGGAGATGGGAAATAAAGCATACTATCTTTTTGTTTGGTAATAATTTTAATTTCTACATCTATAGAACTCGAACTCCTAAATTTTATAATCTAAAGGAAAAAAACAGTCATCTTCCATATGGTCCACATGCTTGTTAATTAGTTCATCATGAGTGAGTCGTCGCAATTTATAAAAGAACTTTCATTTATGTCTCGTTTGGTTCACTGTCATCGTAATATAATCAAATAAAAAAATAATTTTTTTATTTGATTATATTATGATTAGATTACAATATACCAAACGATTACTTAGTTCTTTGCAGTAATATATCAGGTTGATTTTTTTGGGATCTCCTTGATCTATAGTCTCTCAAATAAAATTTAAAAAATGAAGAAAATTACTAGGGGACAACCAAGAATGTGAATATTTAGTAAAAAATAAATAAATGATTTTGATATCAAAATTATCCGGACCTTAATTCTGTTATAATTTCTGGATGTAATTATTTTGTATTTATAAATATTTGATCTAATCTGGATAGCGTATATTCAAGATGTGATGGAGTGTGACTGATAAGTAGGGCTGCAAACGAGCCAAGCTTTTGTAAGCTTGAGCTTGGCTTGACTAGAATTAATCTAGCGCAAGCTCGAGCTCGATAAATTTTGTATTTTAGAGCTTCAGCTTGGCTCGAGCTTGTTTATATTAAGCTTGAGCTTGGCTTGATTTAAGCTCGGGCTTGGCATGATAAGCAAGCTTGATTCAAGCTTGATAAACAAGCTCAATAAGCTTAAAATCAAGTTCGTTAAGCTTGATTTCAAGCTCATTAATTTTGATTTCAAGCTTAACGAGCTCGATTTCAATTTAATTAGCTTTGAATTAAAGTACCTGTAATATTAACAATTTATTTATAAAATTTAATTAAAAAAGTTTCTTAGTATCAATTATTAAGGACATATAAATATATAATGCACAAATTTATATATATAATTAGAATTCAACAAAGAACAAACGAGCTTCTAAACAAGCTCCTAAACGAGATCTTAAACGAGCTTCTAAACGAGTCAGCTCACAAGCTCGTAAACGAGCCAGCTCACGAGCTCAAACGAGCCGATTACTTTTAAGCTTGAGCTTGACTCGTTTATTAAACGAGCTCAAAAATGTGTTATTAGAAATATTTCCAACTCTGTATTTAGATTCTAAAATTAAAATATAAATAAAATAAATATATGATACCGAGGCTTGAACTTGGTTCAATGTCCTTAAGACAATATTCGCCCCGCACTGGTGCTTACGGTTTAATGGCGATTAGTCTCCCAGGATACAACGGTTCTTTCCTTCGGTAGCAGCACTTCACACCGTAGGACTCGTCAAAGCAACGTTGGTTGTCTCTCTCTCTTAGACTAACTAATGCAATATGGATGAATTGAAAAAATGAATACTTAATGCTCCAAACATATTTGTATTTATAGAAATAAAGAGACACGATGGAAAGGGGACACCTTTCCAATAAATAGATTCGTACACCTTTTCCAATGAAAAGATTCGTACACCTTTTCATAGATTCGTTGGAAAAAAATATTATATTATTATTATAACAAATATACATTCACATTTTCCAACAATCCCCACATGAATGAATATTTGACTGTGTACAATGCAGACACAATACAGACTCCAGTAGACATAAGAGAGAGAGATCATTTGAAAAGTTATTGTACCAGGATAGGTAGCTTTTGGCCTTGAACCTTCCCTTGTAAATATTTATCGAGTTTACTAGCTATCCAGTGAACATGATGTCTTGAACTGTGCAGCTTTTTGTTGTAAACTTGAGTCAATAAATATCACACAACTTCTTTCCGACCAATATTGCTTCTATTGTTGTGTTCATTTTGGCCCTGAACATATGCCTGGTTTCATAAGTGTTCTTAGAGAATTCACCCTTATAATTCTCATAGAAGCGGCCCCACTTCCACACTCATATAGGTGACTTCCTAATAAGAGTATCCTGCTATACTCCACTTGAATTTCAAGTCATAGGAATCATTAAAAGCAATGCTTACCCTAATTTTTCTTTGCAGGCGACACTACTATTTGTCATCCTAGAGAATGGGATGAGTATTTAAATACTCGTCAGTGTCATTTAAGAATTTCACATAATTAGGTTGTCCCTTTGAACCTAGATCTTGGGATCTCCAGTCAACTAGGTTACATGTCACGACCCGATCCCAAATAATTGGGTCGAACTGGATCATGCCCAGCCTGCACCGTTGTTGAGACGGCGGCAGTAAGCTGTTCAGTAGCAGGTAACCATACAACACAACTATTTGTCACAACTCAACATCGGAAATAAACTTTATTAAATTTTGAAATTTAAATACAAATGGAAACATTGTTCTGAAAAGAAATAACAGAATTTAGAAATAACAAAAATGCAGGAAAGGAAATCTATCTATCGGCCGGATCATCGGCCTTAGTCCCATCGTCCTCCTGTGGGGACTCTGGCAGCACAACCGGGTACAAGACAGGGTCGTAGTAGCTGCTGATTAACAGCTCAGCATCCTCAATGTCCCCTAAAAATGTATCTCCAGTCAGGAGGGAGCAAAGTACAATTCATGCTAATTTTTAACAGTTAAATTAAATAATAGAATCATGCAAATCTAAACAGTTTAAACATGAACAGTTTTCAGCAGTAAAACAGTGTGATTTGAACAGGCAATGAAATATGACCGGTTTGGGTTTATTACAGTAAAGGATAGGGGTTTTGTTACAGTATGGTCATAATCATTACGCTATCCTCCCAGTCCCCAGTAGTTACAGTGCTCTCAGAGAGAGTTTCGTGTTTGCATCGTGGTTTAAACTTGCAGTAAAGCGATTAAATAAATAACTGTAAACTAACGCAAACTATACTTGCCTCAAAGGATTTGACTGGAGAGGTAGAAGACTTCGAGACAGGAAATCAGAATCGTCCTCGAATTCCTACATTCGAGAAATTGATTCAGATTTCAGGTTCACCAATCTAGCTACGCTAGTTGAAATCTCTATTTGCGTCCTAATCAAATTTTAATTCTTTTAATTAACCAAACACAGAAAATACGATTATTGTGCGTTGATTTAATACGAGGAAAAAAGATTGTTTTATATCTTGAATTCGAAAAACATCGTATATGCCAGATTATTTTATGAAAACTTGGTATTTTTATAGTTTATAAATATAAAGCTAACTTTTCTTATTTAGTAAGAAATACGTGATTTTTAATTAATAATAAACTTGTCAATTTTAGGTGAGAAAAATCTTATTTAATTTTATACGAAAATACTTTTATTCATTTTACTCGTAAAATAGAAAAATTCGCAAAACCAGAAGTAACTAAAAATCTACACTACCAATTACAGTTACAGACCACAGCCAGCTGGGCTTATGTCCATTACAATTTATTTACATAAATTGAAATAAGACAAAATCGCCGTTAGTCCGAAACTTAAATATTAATAAAATATGAACAAAAATTAATAGTAAAAATAAAGATAAAAATAGAGTCTCAGATATGGTCAAATCCTCAACTTGGCTAATGCCTCAACGTCCGGGCGGAGCCGGTTTCGTTTGCACTTAGCCGGGTCCATTGACCGATACGGTCGTCACCCAAAACTAAATATCAATAAAATTCCGAAATTCATTTTAAATTCGTTTTTTAAAATAATCTAGGATTTACAGAAAAATCCGACAGCATCTCCTCTGTTTTTGGTCAACCCAAAAACTGGGAAATAGCGCCGATAATTTCCTGCAAACCCCAAACCAGGGAAAAATCCGAATTTATATATATATATAAAATCCACAACCAATCCACAGAATAATCGGGACGACCCGAATAATTTTCGGAAGTCCGATTCCAACCCAAAAATCACAGAACGCTACCGAAAAAATTCGGAAAGCTAAAACATACCAAAAATCCATTCTCGAAATATTTCGAAAACACAAAATAATCCACAAAACCTTTCCGAAGGTTCCGGAAAATTACAACGTCGCTAAAACCGAATTCCCAAAGGGAATCGGGGACCATTTCTCATCATCGACTGTAATAAAAATTGGCGGAACAGGGGTTATACCTCAGGTTGCTCGGCTAGAGCTCTCAGATAAAATAATAAAGAAAGAAATGAGCTGCGAACAGCAAAGAATCCCGGAACAGCGCTAGGAACGAAGTCCGAGACGCGACAGGGTGCTGGGACAGCAGCGAACGGTAGCGTCGCTGCCACAAATCAGCGGATCATAGGGTGCGCGGGCTAGGGCACGCGCCTAGGTCAGCGGGGAGTCCGACAGGGGCGACCGGAGCGCTGGAGAAAGGGGGCTCGGCCAGAGGGGTGCTCGGCCAGAGAGGTGCTCGCCGAGGGTGGCGCACGGTGACAGGGGGCGGCCGGGGCACGGCGTCGGCCTGGAAGAGGCCGGCAGGGGTCGAAGAAAGCTCGGGGAAGGGCTGTGGGTGATGGTGAAGAGAAGGGGGTTTAGGAGATGAGAGTTGTGGGCTTGCTTCTCTGAGAGTGAGGATAAGGGAAGTTGTGAGGGAAAAAAAAGAAAAGTGAGAGCATATATGGGAGGGGTGCTGGAGGAAGGTCGTGAATGAGAGAAAAATGTTGTGGTGTGGAGGAGTAGTGGGAGAAAAAGTATGGAGTGGGAGAAGTTTTCTCCCTGGAGAAACGCTCGTGAGCAAAAATGCTGGTCCTTCGTGGACCAGCTCCCCAACGTGTATATTATTATTATTATTATTAATAACATTAACCAACAGATTCTAGGAAAGAAAGAAACTGAGATTGGGTTTGGCTCAGGCTCGGGTCTGGGTTCGGACTCGGGTCTGGGTCTGAACTCAAAAATCCATGTTTAATTAATTTTCGAAATCATCTTAACACTCAGAAAAATATAATAATAATAATAATAATAAAAATACTAATATTAATACTAAAACACTAATAATAATTAATCACAAAATATGGGTTTCACAATCTTTCCTCCTTAGAAAATTTTGTCCTCGAAATTAAAAGCAAGGTTAGGGATTACCTCAGGTCTCAAACAGGTACGGGTACTGCTCCCGCATCTGGTCTTCTCGCTCCCAGGTCGACTCGTCTGGCGAGTTGTGCCCCACATCACTCTGACTATAGGCGTCACGGTGTTCCTGGTTCTCTTCTCGCCTCGGTCCAATATCGCCACTGGCTTCTCTGGCACTGTGAGCACTACAAGAAATAGGGCCTACAATAGCAGTTTTTCTATAGCGTTCAAGTGTCCCCGCTATAGAATGTTATCAACAATAGTGTTTTTTCTGCAGTGCTATACAAATATCTATCTATAGCGTTTCATGAACGCTGTAGAATCTATAACATTTTTACATCGTATGTTTGTATAAAAATGGACATCCGTCAAAGGCTCAACCGATCATTTTTTTATTTCCCTCTCAATTTTTCAGCGGCCAACAAAAACTCCCTCCTAAAAATTTCTATTTCCAATTGCAAGCCCTGAGATCTCCCCCTCCCCTCTCTCTCTCCTCCTCTCCTCTTCCTCATGCGCTTTCTCTTCCCCTCTCCCCTCGGATCTATTCCTACCACCGTCCGATTGTAAACCCTAACATATTTTTTTTCCACTTTCAACAATGGAAGAAGCACGGGAGATGGAGCGGACGAAGGACACGAAGGAGATAAAGATGGCGTCGAGCGCCTCCACCACTTCCTCAAGTCCTCCACTAGGAACCTCGGCTCCTCTGAAGGTCGTATCACTACAATAAAAATATCTAGGTCAGCTTGTAATCGTCATTTCTAGGTCAGCTTGTAATCGTCAAATATCTTTTGGGTCTTGTTCAATTTTTTAGCGCTTGCTACTCTAATTTATGAAGTCTTTTGGTGCGAGATGCGGTTTTGAATCTAATTTTCGAACTTCTGAAGGTTTACCGTATGAAAATTTGTAGGGTTTTGTAAAATTTTATTTTGGAGGAAGAGGTGTTCGAGACGCCTAGGTCGCAGCCCCCATCCCGTCGACACGCCACACTCGGGGAACGAATCGATCCCGAGGGTCCCACAGGACAAGGTCCCCGAGGAGGACGTCGTCGTCATCGATGTTGGATCTGTTGGTGCCGCTACGGGAAATCCAGGACATGGAGATGTAATTGTTTTGGGCGGGGAGATACATCTCCATCTCCCTCAGTATTTTGTACACACAATATGTTTGTTGAAATGCTTCAGTAGATTAAAATTAGTATATTATGTGATTTTATTTTTTTTGACGTGATAGAAAACAACTTCACAATAATCTTTGTTTAAGCTTCTGTTATGGAACAAGTTCAGATGATACTTGGATATCTCTTCTGTTAGCTTATTAAGTGAAACTAACTAGAGCATAGAAGATTGAAAACTTAGGTGAAAATTAAGAATTATGAATTTCTTTCGATAATTGTAACTCTTTGATGTAACAAGTTTTATACGCTGGAAAAAGGAATAAAATTTCTTGGATGTAACTAGAGCATACTTGTAGCATCTGAATAAGGATACGCTTTAGCTCTTGAACTTGAATCAAAGGATATGTTCTTGCATACTTATTATATGTTACTATTGCAGGATCAATCAATTTCAAAAGGAATGATCTACAAGTAACTTTGAACATCATACATTGAATGGTCTAGATCCTACAACACAAGCTGAGGTGTGCCTTTATAATGTTTGTGTTATTTAACTTTTGTAGAATTTGATCCAAGAATAGAAGGGCTTACGGGCCCAATTAATGCAATAAGGCAAATTGCACAAGAGTACCGCGTCTACTTTAGGAAAGTAGATGAAGAAGGCCAAGATTATCTTATTGAGTGTTCAAACAACATGTAGTACTGATGTTACACTTCATTTATTCAAGTGAAGGAACTACAAGACTTGTCAGTTAAATTCATATATGAATCTAATTGTTCATTATTTCCAATAATAGGTACCTGCTGGACCCAAACATGGAAATAGCAAAATGTTTTGGGGCGGAATATGATGCATCACAGTTGGCCTCAGAGATAGTGAAAGAGGTGACAAAGGCATCACAATGAGCAGCCCAGCTATATTAACATGCTTGTTTCTTCTATTTTGCTAGAGGTAAATTCTGCACACTTTTTATGAATTTGACTTGTACTCTTTTTCTCATGCTCAGTTGGTTGACGTAAAGTAGCATGTTGTTCGTATTTTCAGTGATCCTCAAGAAAGAATACATCTAGGTACACAATTGAAAGTTACAGCTTAGGAGAAGCTTTTGACCACTTCTTGGAAATTCGAAAGAATGCATCATCGTCCAAAGAAAAAAAAACTATACCAGTTCAACTGCACTGTAATTTCTCAAATTTTTGTCATTGTTTCTCAATTAGTCAAAATTATGTGGCATTAGTCATTCCCTTTGGATTCATTGTGCGGTTGCTCTGGTATTCCGTGAGAAATTTTGTGTCTGTTGATCAACTCGTAGAAATATCAGGGAGGTATTAAAGTGCACTTTGTTCATGCTTGATGTTGTATCCATTATCCTCATGTCCGTATTTGCTAAATCCTAAAAGATTATCTGTCTGTAGCAATTATATTCTTAGGCTCTTAGCTTCTTATTGTTACCCGTTGTCCTTGTCCGTCCGTCCGAGGATCGGGTAAGAACTCGGACCACTATATGTTCCTAGTATCCTTTATCCACTAATGTTTTTCTTTTGTGTGGTTACATAGCTCTCTGTGGTTAATCTTTTTGGCTCAAGTATTCACTTCTACGAAGATAGGAGTTTCCTTTGCTGCACATGTTTCGCGTGTCCTAAGTTATTTGTGTTCTTTTGGTGCTTCCCTTAGGCTTTTTGCACTCTGTTCATTTCTTACTTGTGTAAAATGCCTACTGTAGCGCACTCCGTTCATTTCTTACTTTTGTAGCTTAGCAAGTCATGCATATGCCACTTGCCCATTTGAAGAGCATTTGTTCTTTTCTTTTGCAGCCGATACTTGATTTGCATAATTTTATGGTATGAAAACTACCACCTACTTCATAGTTAAAATTTAAAAAGTAAGATCTCTCTACAAGTTTGGTTGGGTATATAAAAGCTCTGTTGTTTGGGTGTTATTCGGCTTGGAGAGGAAGTCAAATTATGCAATGCATAGGGGTTTGGCAATAGATAGCACAATAACGCACTGAAACGACAAATCTGGGGAAGGGATTTAATGAACAGATACCATTGTTACAGCCGATACTTATAGGAATGATCCGATACCTTGATAGATATTACCAAATAGCTATTTTTGCTATAAAAAAAAACTAATGGGGATTCTGTTCATATTTGTGAATTTGTATAAGCTTTATTTGTTGGATGGTTTATGAATAATTCGTTGCTCGAGTTATGTTGGGGTTTGCTGAATGCTTACTAAATTTAAGCATTCTAATGTTTTATAACTATTTTATTGCTATTTATATTTAGAATTTATTTGTCTTCTAAATAACTGCATGTGTTCTTCTCTGATATAACATATAATTGAAGTTGTTCTCACATCAATATCTTCAGGTCTGTTCCTTTGGTATCTGCTTATATTACAAACTGAAACCTTCATTTTCTCCAGCAAATCATACTTCTCATATACTTCCAACTAGTTTATGGATCCTTCTCTTTCATGATCTTTTGCATCTTTATAATTTCCTCAACTTAGCTTTCAATTCGCTTTCAACAAGTATTTTTTTTGTCCTAGTATTATGCTGAATAACTATAATTTCACGGATCTGTCTTTTAAATTTCATAATCATATACATGTATAAGCATGGTTCATTTCTCACATTCGAAGGATTATGTACAAAATACTAAACAAGATCTTTCTTTTTAACTACTCTAAAAAATGGATTTTTTCTGACATTCTGAGGATCATGTTACTGCAATTTCTAAAAATTACGAAAACCTGAATCTAAAAGTGTAGATTAATTTCTCATACATGGTTAAAAATTTTAGGACCTTCCGATTTTTGGGCTTCTGTACAATTGTATTGTTTGTCCATGCTCAGAACAGCGTATCAAGCTCCTGATTCTGTGATTAGATTGGAGAGACGAGACACAAGAAGATGGTTCTATTATGATTTCTACCATCTTTAGATTATCCAATGTACTTTTGTTAACCTTCTATTTTGTAGTTTCTTTTGTGGTGGTGTGGGGAACGATCAATTGCGGGGTCAATGATTTTGCGAGGGAGATGCATAATTGTCTTTGTATGGGGATCAAAGTCATCTCATCACCAAATTTGCCGAAACTTTGTAAGTGTTAATAAGCTTAATCTATCCACTTACTCTATTGTACTATCTAAATTTTTACTGATGGAACTTTTGCTTCTCAGGGGTTATACAACACCTGAGTATGCTATCCATGGCCAGTTATCCGAGAAGGTTGACACTTACAGCTACGACGTTGTTGTCTTGGAAATAATTACTGGGAGAAAGACCAACGATGTGAGGCTCGAACCAGAAAATCAGTACCTTCTTGAATGGGTAACGATTTTTTCAGCACCTCTCTCTATTGCTCCTTTGAAACTATGAGCTAATTATGTCTACTATGCATTCTTGAGACTGCAAGCTGATCTTCTTTCGCCATCAGCTGTAGATTACCCCTCTCTGCGTCCATTGCATTACCTTCAAAAACTTTCCCTAACTGATGTTATCCATCCTTTGTTCTTTACTTATGGTTGATTTTCTATTAATTTGATGCGTCTCTACTACTCCAATCTTCATATTTAAATTAGACTGCTCTCAATTCAAAAATATGTCTTACATTATGCATGTCTGTGCAAGTAACTTTTAATGCTTAATAATGGACGAGTGGTAATAGATTGAAATATAGGTAAAGAAATTAGTTCATCCATGGGAAGTCGGAGGTGGCACCAATTGAGGATAAGATGAGAGAATCGTCTCAGGTGCGTTGGGCATGTGCAACATACACCAATAGATGCACCGGTTAGGGGGGAGAATAAGATATTAGTTAAAGAAGGTGCTATAGCTAGGGGTAAGCTTAAACAAAATTAGATAAAGGTTGCAAAGAATTGTACACCTTTATGTTAATGTTGCAAAGGACACGACCGTTACTATAGCTTAATAGAAGAAAAGGATTTATAATGTCCATTTGTACAATTACACAAAAAAAACATGTGAGGAAAATTTAGTATCCCCATCTGCCATCTCAAGATAACTAGGCATGAATATTTGCTTACTTTGTCAAATTGACCAGGAATGATTGGCATATTAATGAGATACCGTGAGTTACTTGAGATAATTGACCAGGAATATTTCTATCTTATTTTTTATATCATAATGTGTTTTTTACTCAATTTTTTGTAGGTTGGCGTATATGTTTTTGATGGTTGTGGATAGCTGCTAGAAGGAAAGAGGCAATCGAGCTGTTTTTTGGCCTACAGATATTTGTAAATGCAATGGTTTATTTTGGACTACAGATACTTTGTAAATGGAATGGTTTATTTTGGCGTACAACTACTTTTTCTACATCTTGAATGTTAATGACTACTACTTTTTGTACATCTTGAATGTTCTAATGAAATATTTCATATTTTGGCAAATCTTTCCTTCTTGATTGATCGAAATGCAAGTTGCGATTGAAATTGTTTGCGATTATTGTTATTTATATGTGATACAAAACAGGTTATGAAATTCTGTAGCAGATATGAAATAATATGAAATTCTGTAGCAGGTTTATAGCACTCAAAACGTCTAAATTGCTGCTACCACGATAGCATATGATGAACGCTATAATAAATCAAACCATCTATAGCGTTCATGACAATCAATTCATCAAATGCTATAAATCATCCACAGTATTCACAAACGCTATAAATAATCCATAGCATTCATAAACGCTATAAGTAATCCACAGCTCTCACGAACGCTATAAACAATCTACAGCGTTCTAGAATGCTATAAAGTATTTACAGCATTCATAAACGCTATAAACCATCAACAGCATAAAAGAACGCTATAAACCTTCTACAGCATTCATGAATGCTATAATGTTATAGCGTTCACATGTCTGGACATACTATAGCGTGGGCGATCATAGCAGACAGAATATGCTATAGAAGGCTTTCTATAGCGTTCTGCGCATGCTATTGTAGGCCATATTTGTTGTAGTGGAGGCTGGGTCCAATCTCCAGCTCTGAATGGTCCAAGATATGGCTCGGGTCCGGGATGTAGCGTCCCAGCTGCGAGACGTGGAAGACGTTGTGGACGCCTTCGAGACTTGGGGGTAGAGCTATCCGATAAGCCACTTCTCCAATCCTGCTAAGTACTTCAAATGGACCGATGTACCTGGGGCTCAACTTTCCTGCTCTGCCGAAACGGATTGTTCCTCTGGTAGGCGAGATCTTCACAAACATATTGTCGCCTTCCTCAAACTCCAAAGGCCGTCTGCTGCAATCGGCCCAATGCTTCTGTCTGTCATGGGCAATCCTGAGCTTGTCTCTAATCATTCTCACCTTCTCTGCTGCTTCGGTCACTATCTCAGGTCCCAGCAACACTTGTTCTCCGACGTCGTCCCAGGCAAGTGGAGTACGGCAACGACGTCCATAGAGTGCCTCGAACGGTGTCATCCCGATGCTAGCTTGGTAGCTGTTGTTGTAAGAGAACTCTACCAAGTGCAAATGGTCTTCCCAAGACCCTCCAAATTCTAGGACACAGGATCTCAGCATATCTTCTAGCGTCTGGATTGTTCTCTCCGATTGTCCGTCAGTCTGAGGGTGGTAGGCGGTGCTGAACTTCAGTTGGGTTCCCAAGCTGTCATGCAAACTCTTCCAAAAGTGAGATGTAAATCTAGTATCTCTGTCAGATACGATACTTACCGGAACTCCATGAATCCGGTAGATGTGCCGCATGTACAGTGTTGCCAACTTCTCGGTGGATAAACCAACCTTGAAGGGGATAAAGTGAGCTGACTTCGTCAGTCGGTCCACAATAACCCAAATGGCATCCTTCCCTCCTTGGGATCGAGGCAGTCCCGATACAAAATCCATCATTATGTGCTCCCATTTCCACTCCGGAATGTCAAACGGCTGCAATAATCCTGCTGGTCTCTGTCTGCTAGCTTTAACTTGCTGACAAATTAAATATCTTGCCACATACCTGGATACATCCTTCTTCATTCCGTACCACCATACTATAGTCCGCATATCCCGGTACATTTTGTTGGCTCCTGGATGTATGGAATACTGCGACTGGTGCGCTTCTTGCATCAGCTCGTTCCTCAGTTCGCCAGTTGGTACGCAGAGCCTCGTACCATTCTTCAATGCTCCGTCGCTGGCGATTGAGAATCCTTCAAGTGTTCCTGCTAGCACTTGGTCTCTGAGTTTGCAAAGCGCCTCGTCTTGGAATTGTGTCTCCTTGATCCTGTCCATAAGACTCGAACGCACTTGCAACTACATCAATGATGATTTCTCTCCTAGTACGATGGCTTCTCTTCCAAGCTTCTTCATCTCCTCCTCGGGCAGTATGATTTCCAATCCAAGCTTCTTCATGTCCTCCAGCAAATGGCGCTCCTTGGTCAAGAACATTGCCATCGGGTATCGACTAAGTGCATCTGCAACAACATTGGCCTTACCCGGATGATACTGCAGGTTGATATCAAAATCCTTCATTAGCTCCAGCCATCGTCTTTGTCTCATGTTCAGCTCCTTCTGAGTGAAAATATATTTCAGACTTTTGTGGTCCGTAAATATTTCCACTCTCTCTCCATACAGGCAGTGCTCCCATAGCTTCAAAGCAAAAATCACCGCTGTAAGCTCCAAATCATGTGTGGGGTAGTTCTTCTCATGAGTTCATAATTTATCTAGATGTATAGGCAATTACTTTCCCGTGTTGTTGAAGAACGCAATCCAGTCCTTTTCCGAAAGCATCACTACAGATTGAGAAACCGCCGGTACCTGCGGGTAGCGCAAGTATCGGCGCCGTTGTAAGCCTCTTCTTCAGTTCCTCAAAAGCTGACTGGCACGCTTCAGACCATATGAACTCTTCATTCTTCCTGGTAAGCTTCGTCATTGGCTCCGTAATCTTGGAGAAATCCTTCACGAACTTCCGGTAGTAGCCAGCCAGTCCCAAAAAGCTCCTGATCTCGGCAACCGAGCTTGGTGCAGTCCACTTCTCAATAACAGCTATCTTCTTTGGATCCACTGAAATTCCTTTTCCTGTGACAACATGGCCCAAAAATTCCACTTTGTCTAAAAAGAATTTGTATTTGGATAGCTTACCATAGAGCTTCTCCTTCCTCAAGGTACTCAGCACTTTCCTCAAGTGCTCTTCATGCTCTTCCTCCGTCTTCTAGTAGATCAGTATGTCATCGATAAAGACAACAACAAACTGATCCAGATATTCATAAAAAACCTTGTTCATGAGGTTCATGAATACCGCGGAAGCATTTGTCAGTCCAAACGGCATGACCAAGAATTCAAATTGTCCATACTTGGTGTTGAACGCCGTCTTGGGAATATCCTCCTTCCTGACCTTGATTTGATGGTAGCCTGATCTGCGATCTATCTTCGAAAATACCTTGGCTCCACTTAGGTGATCAAACAGGTCGTCGATCCGGGACAGGGGGGACTTGTTCTTGATGGTGATGTTGTTCAGCGCCCGGTAGTCGATGCACATCCGTACGGTTCCATCCTTCTTGGGCACGAACAAAACTGGTGATCCCCAGGGTGAAGCCCCGTCTCTGATAAATCCTTGCGACTTCAGCTCGTCGATCTGATCCTTCATCTCCTTAGCCTCCTTGAGGTTGACTCTGTAGCATTCCCGAGAAATAGGGGAAGAGCCGGGTACTAGATCGATGGTGAATTCCATATCTCGATCTGGCGGCAATCCTGGAAGACTATCTGGGAAGACATCCATAAATTCCGCAATGATAGGATGAGGAGGCCCGGGTTCTTCGGTGATTGAGGAGTAGAAAATACTCTTCATATCTTCCGGAGTCCGAGAGATTTCAAACTCCGGTTCTCCTGGTGGGCTGAAGATTACACATCCTCGGTGACAATCTATCAGCGCATGCTGTTCACTTAACCAGTCCATCCCTAGGACTACATCATAGTTGGGCAGGGGCATCACTAGTAAAGGTGTTAAGAACTGATGGCCAGAGATGGTTATGGGACAATTACAAGCTTCAGTGATGGGTATAGGTCCACCACCGGTCATAACTCTACTAATCACCTTGCTAAGTCCCGAATCTATGTGGTGTGCAGATATAAACTTTGATGATATAAAACTATGTGATGCACCCAAATCAAATAATGCTAGAGCAGGATGTGAAAACACATAAATAGAACCTGTGATGACATCTGCGGTGGGTTTCTGCTCTGGCTCCTGCTCATCAGCTGCTAGGGTAAAAGCTCGCCACGTCTTCTGCTGGTGCTGTCCAAACTGTTGTTGCTGAGTAGGTAGGGAGCTCTTTGCTGGTTGGTTCCGGTCCGGTGGGCTGACATGGGACAGTCTTTCACTTGGTGGGTGGTAGACCCACAGACTAGGCAGTGTCCTAGACTCTTCCTGCAGATGTTCGACTGATGCCCTGGCCTCTTGCAATAGTCAAAGACAGGGATCTGCTTCTGGTGTGCTCTGTCATTGGTTCTCGCCTGATGATGATGCTGGTGGTGGTGCGAGGGCCTGTTGCTGTTGTTGTTGGGCCTCTTCTGACTACCCTGGAAGTTGCTAGTTCCAGGATACTCCCTCTTGGATCGAGAAGGCTGGCTCTTTTCCACATCTTGAGCTCGGATCAGGATCCTCTCATAAGTCTTTGCGCCACCTGCAATCACAGGGGTACGAATCTCTTCTCGTAACCATACCTGAATCGCTCAGCACGATCCTTGGGGTCAGTTACCAGGTTCTGGGCAAAACGGCTTAGTCGGCCGAACTCTGCCACATACTCGCTGACCGTCATGCTTCCCTGCTTCAGGTTCTGGAATTGCCTTTCCATCTCCCGCATCTCAGATGTTGGGAAGAACTTCCTACGGAACAGCCTCTTGAAGGTGTCCCAGTCGAGCTGCTTGTCCTGGAGTCGGGGTTCATTCCGATACCAGGTGCTCGCCACATCCTGTAGTTGGAGTCCTACAGCTTCAGTCTTGAGGTCCTCCGGGAGTCGAGCGACGCTCAAGAGACGCTCCATATGGTGTAGCCATTCATCGGCGTAGATGATACCCTCGGTTCCTTTGAAAGGTCGAGGGCCTTGCTTTTTAAAACTTTCTATATCTCCAACCTTCATACAATAATACGCCTCTAATCAAAAGAATGGCCTTAATGAAAAATAACTTAACTCCTGAATCATGCTTACCTTGGCAGGTCGTGGCTCTGATGAAGTGGTTCTTCCTCTCTCGAGGGCAACCATGGCCACGTTGTGGGCATTCTCCATGCCTTCTCTCATAATCACGGTCTGCTCGCGATGGGCTTCAGCTTGGGTAGTAGTCTGCTCTCTGTGGGCTTCTGCTTGAGCTCTCTGTGCTTCAAGCACTCCTCGTAGCATTCCCACAAGGTCAGTGGGATCCACGGGTACTGGTGGGGCAGCTGGTGCGGCCACTACCGCCGGGGTCTGTGGCTCAGCCTGGGATTGCGCAGGTTCCACCGTTTGCACTGTGGAAGCGTAAACGGGCCGGGAAGCTGGTACAGCATGAGGACGGTCTGTCAGGTGCAAGGGAGGTGGGTCCCGGCGTGCTTGAGAAGGGGTGTGATCGGTTGATGACACCTCATCGTCAGCAGGGCTGGATCGGGTAGTTTTTTCTTTGGCCATAATCTGGAAGGTTTAGGGTACATACATAAGCAAGATATCCTACCAGTCTATAATCAAATAAAAATATTTATTTATATAATTCGGTCCTATGTCGTGACAAATGTTCTAGTGTTCTAATTGTTTCTAGGTATATTTTTCTAAGTTGTTGTACGAACGAACCTGCATGGGCCACCACTAAAAATATGTCACGACCCGATCCCAAATAATTGGGTCGAACCGGATCATGCCCAGCCTGCACCGTTGTTGAGACGGCGGCAGTAAGCTGTTCAGTAGTAGGTAACCATACAACACAACTATTTGTCACAACTCAATATCGGAAATAAACTTTATTAAATTTTGAAATTTAAATACAAATGGAAACATTGTTCTCAAAAGAAATAACAGAATTTGGAAATAACAAAAATACAGGAAAGGAAATCTATCTATCGGCCGGATCATCGGCCTCAGTCCCATCGTCCTCCTGTGGGGACTCTGGCAGCACAACCGGGTATAAGACAGGATCGTAGTAGCTGCTGATTAACAGCTCAGCATCCTCAATGTCCCCTAAAAATGTATGTCCAGTCAGGAGGGAGCAAAGTACAATTCATGCTAATTTTTAACAGTTAAATTAAATAATAGAATCATGCAAATCTAAACAGTTTAAACATGAACAGTTTTCAGCAGTAAAACAGTGTGATTTGAGCAGGCAATGAAATATGACCGGCTTGGGTTTGTTACAGTAAAGGATAGGAGTTTTGTTACAGTATGGTCATAATTATTACGCTATTCCCCCAGTCCCCAGTAGTTACAGTGCTCTCAGAGAGAGTTTGTGTTTGCATCGTGGTTTAAACTTGCAGTAAAGTGATTAAATAAATAACTGTAAACTAACACAAACTATACTTGCCTCAAAGGATTTGACTGGAGAGGTAGAAGACTTCGAGACAGAAAATCAGAATCGTCCTCGAATTCCTACATTCGAGAAATTGATTCAGATTTCAGGTTCACCAATCTAGCTACGCTAGTTGAAATCTCTATTTGCGTCCTAATCAAATTTTAATTCTTTTAATTAACCAAACACAGAAAATACGATTATTGTGCATTGATTTAATACGAGGAAAAAAGATTGTTTTATATCTTAAATTCGAAAAACATCGTAGATGCCAGATTATTTTAGGAAAACTTGGTATTTTTATAGTTTATAAATATAAAGCTAGCTTTTCTTACTTAGTAAGAAATACGTGATTTTTAATTAATAATAAACTTGTCAATTTTAGGTAAAAAAATCTTAATTAATTTTATACGAAAATACTTTTATTCATTTTACTCGTAAAATAGAAAAACTCGCAAAACCAGAAGTAACTAAAAATCTACACTACCAATTACAGTTACAGACCACAGCCAGCTGGGCTTATGCCCATTACAATTTATTTACATAAATTGAAATAAGACAAAACCGTCGTTAGTCCGAAACTTAAATATTAATAATATATGAACAGAAATTAATAGTAAAAATAAAGATAAAAATAGAGTCTCAGATATGGTCCAATCCTCAACTTGACTAATGCCTCAACGTCCGGGCGGAGCCGGTTTCGTTTGTACTTAGCCGGGTCCATTGACCGATACGGTCGTCACCCAAAACCAAATATCAATAAAATTCCGAAATTCATTTTAAATTCGTTTTTTAAAATAATCTAGGATTTACGAAAAAATCCGGCAGCATCTCCTCTGTTTTTGGTCAACCCAAAAACTGGGAAATAGCGCCGATAATTTCCTACAAATCCCAAACTAGGGAAAAACCCGAATTTATATATATATAAAATCCACAACCAATCCACAGAATAATCGGGACGACCCGAATAATTTTCGGAAGTCCGATTCCAACCCAAAAATCACAGAACGCTACCGGAAAAATCCGGAAAGCTAAAACATACCAAAAATCCATTCCCGAAATATTCCGGAAACCCAAAATAATCCACAAAACCGTTCCGAAGGTTCCGAAAAATTACGACGTCGCTAAAACCGAATTCCCAAAGGGAATCGGGGACCATTTCTCATCATCGACTATAATAAAAATGGGCGGGACATGGGTTATACCTCAGGTTGCTCGGCTAGAGCTCTCAGATAAAATAATAAAGAAAGAAATAAGCTCCGAACAGCAAAGAATCTCGGAACAGCGCTAGGAACGAAGTCCGAGACGCGACAGGGTGCTGGGACAGCAGCGAACGGCAGCATCGCTGCCACAAATCAGCGGATCAGGGGGTGCGCGGGCTAGGGCACCCGCCTAGGTCAGCGGGGAGTCCGACAGGGGCGGCCGGAGCGCTGGAGAAAGGGGGCTCGGCCAGAGGGGTGCTCGGCCAGAGAGGTGCTCGTCGAGGGTGGCGCGCGACGACAGGGGGCGGCCGGGGCGCGGCTTCGGCCTGGAAGAGGCCGGCGGGGGTCGAGGAAAGCTCGGGGAAGGGCTGTGGGTGATGGTGAAGAGAAGGGGGTTTAGGAGATGAGAGTTGTGGGCTTGCTTCTCTGAGAGTGAGGATAAGGGAAGTTGTGAGGGAAAAAAAGAAAAGTGAGAGCATATATGGGAGGGGTGCTGGAGGAAGGTCGTGAGTGAGAGAAAAATGTTGTGGTGTGGAGGAGTAGTGGGAGAAGAAGTAGGGAGTGGGAGAAGTTTTCTCCCTGGAGAAACGCTCGTGAGCAAAAATGCTCGTCCTTCGTGGACCAGCTCCCCAACGTGTACATTTTTTTTTAATAATAACATTAACCAACAGATTCTAGGAAAGAAAGAAACTGAGATTGGGTTTGGCTCAGGCTCGGGTCTGGGTTCGGACTTGGGTCTGGGTCTGAACTCAAAAATCCATGTTTAATTAATTTTCGAAATCATCTTAACACTCAGAAAAATATAATAATAATAATAATAATAATAATAATAATAATAATAATAAAAATACTAATATTAATACTAAAACACTAATAATAATTAATCACAAAATTTGGGTTTCACAGTTGGGTTTTCCTTTATGGAACTTCTTTTATCATAGGCTTCAAGCCCATTCCCCTCGATGACTTATATACTTGCTCTCTTGTCAAACCTTTAGTTAATGGATCCGCAAGGTTTTTCTTTGATTTTACATAATCAATCGTGATTATGCCATTAGAGAGAAGTTGTCTAACGGTATTATGACGTCTTCGAATGTGTCTTGATTTACCGTTATAAATATGACTGTGTGCCCTACCGATAGCAGATTGACTATCACAATGTATACAGATTGCTGGTACGGGCTTTGGCCATATTGGAATGTCCTCCAAAAAATTTTGAAGCCACTCTGCTTCTTCACTTGCTTTATCCAAAGCTATGAATTCAGATTCCATAGTTGATCTGGCTATACATGTTTGTTTTGAGGACTTCCACGATATTGTTGCACCTCCAAGTGTAAAGACATATCCACTTGTGGATTTCGAGTCTTTAGTATCAGATATCCAATTTGCATTACTGTATCCTTCGAGTACAGCTGGATATTTAGTATAGTGCAATCTATAGTCTTTAGTGTATCTTAAATATCTGAGTACTCTAATAATAGCCTTCCAGTGATCTTTTTCTGGATTACTCGTGTATCTTCTCAGTTTGTTAACTGATTGAGCTATGTCCGGTCGCGTACAGTTCGTGACATACATAAGGCTCCCAATTATACGAGAATATTCTACTTGTGAGATACTTTCTCCAGTATTCTTCTTTAAATGTAGATTTAAATCTACTGGAGTTTTTGCATTGTTATCATCATTTTGATTATATTTTTCTATAATCTTCTCAATGTAATGAGATTAGGATAATACCAACCCATCTTGTGTTTTAGAAATCTTAATTCCCAACATAACATCTGCAATTCCCAAATCTTTCATGTCAAAGTTTTTGATTAAGATCTTCTTTGTGTCCTGGATTATGTTATTATTACTGCCTATTATTAGCATATCATCTACATATAGGCATATAATGACATATCCAGTTTGTGCATTTTTAGAATACACACATTTATCACACTCATTGATCTTGAATGCATTTGACATCATTACATTGTCAAACTTTTGGTGCCACTGTTTCGGTGCTTGTTTAAGTCCATATAGAGACATAACTAGTTTGCACACCTTCCTTTCTTTACCTGCTACTATGAATCCTTCTGGTTGATTCATGTAGATTTCTTCTTCTAGATCACCATTTAGAAAGGCAGTCTTCACATCCATTTGATGTATTTCAAGATTGTGCAATGCTGCTATTGCAATTAACATCCGAATTGATGTTATCCTTGTTACTGGTGAATATGTATCAAAATAATCAATTCCTTGTTTTTGATTATATCCTTTGACAACCAGTCTTGCTTTATATTTATCAATAGTTCTATCAGCTTTCATCTTCCTCTTAAATATCCATTTACAGCCTAATGGCTTACATCCTGGAGGAAGATCAGCTAATTCCCATGTATGGTTTTGCATAATGGACTCTATTTCACTATTTATAGCTTTTTTCTAAAGTGGTGCCTCTGGTGTAGACATTGCTTCTTTGAAAGTTTGAGGCTCATTTTCTAACATGAATGTTAGAAATTCAGGTCCAAAGGTCTTTGATATTCTAGACCTCTTACTGCGTCTAGGCACATCTTCCTTATCGGCAAATTCATTATCTGCATCACGTTGACCAGTATGTATAATGTCATCATATTTTCTTTTTAATGTTTCTCTTTCATGTATCTTCTTACATGGAAAGATATTCTCAAAAAAAGATGCATTCCTAGATTCAATAATTGTATTATTATGTATCTCCGGAATGTCCGACTTATGTACGAGAAACCGATAAGCAGAACTGTTTTCAGCATATCCTATAAATATGTCGTCAAAGGTCTTGGGACCTATTTTAACCTTTTTAGGCAAAGGAATTGTCACTTTTGCAAGACATTCCCACACTTTGAGGTATTTATAGGAAGGTTTCTTTCCTTTCCATAATTCATATGGCGTCTTATCCTTTTTTTTTGTGGGGCACCTTATTTAAAAGATAGTTGGCTGTAAGTACAGCTTCTCCCCACAAATTATCTGGTAGTCCTGAACTTAATAATAAAAAATTCATCATTTATTTAATTGTTCGATTCTTTCGTTCAGCGATACCATTAGATTGTGGTGAATATGGTGCAGTAGTTTGGTGTATAATTCCATGTTCTGCACAGAATTCTGCAAAAGGTGCTTCATATTCACCACCTCTATCGCTTTTGATAACTTTAATCTTTCGATTAAGTTGATTTTCTACTTTAGTTTTATAGTGTTTGAACATATCTATTGCTTCATCTTTTGATTTCATAAGATAGACGTAGCAATAACGAGTACTGTCATCGATGAATGTGATGAAGTACTTTTTTCCATTTCTCGTTTGTATGCCTTTTAGATCACATACATCTGTATGGATTAAATCCAACGTTCCGGTATCTCTTTCAATCGGATTTTGAAAGGATGTACGGGTTAATTTTGCTTCTGCACATATTTCACACTTATGATTTGAATCTATTGCAGATCGAGGAATTAAGTCCATGTTCATGAGTTTCCTGATTGAATCATAATTAACATGACCTAATCTTCCATGCCACATATGAGAGGACTCAACGATATAAGAAGAATTAATCATCTTATTAGGCATAATAGTCATTACATTCATTTTGAAGAGGCCCTCCTTGAGGTAATTAACCCCTCCCCACATAAACTCCACTCTTGGTGAGTACAAATTTGTCAGATTCAAATATTAATTTAAACCCATGCTTACTTAACATAGATCCGGAAATCAGATTCTTCCGAATATCAGGTACGTGCAGAACATTGTTAAGCTTCAACTCCTTTCCCGACGTCATTTTCAGAATGATCGTCCCTTGTCCTTCAACCTTTGATGATGAAGAATTTCCCATGAAGAGTTGCTCGCCTTGGTCGATGCTTTGATAGGTATTGAACATAGACTTTTCAGCACATATGTGGCGGGTAGCGCCAGTGTCGACCCACCACTCTCTTGGGTTGCTCCCTACCATGTTCACTTCAGAAACAACTGCCGTCAGAACCAAGTCGTCAACACCCTTAGCCAGACGTTCATCTTTAGTCATATGAGCCTGATGAGGACGTCCCTTGTTCTTGTTCTTGTTGTAATTGTTGTAGTTGCGACTACGACAATCTGCAGCTTTATGTCCCATTTTATTGCATATGTGACATTTACCTTTGAACTTTTTATAGTTCCCTTGACCGGAGTAGGTTCCTTGACCGGAGCCTCCAGTGTATTTGCGTTTTTTTCCTTTTTGTCCTGTTTCCAAGACATTTGTCCTGGCTTCTATAGAAGAGATTTTTTTAGTGCTCCTGTTATTCTCTTCTACTTTAAGCCTGACAATTAGGTCTGCCAATGGCATGTCCTTACGTTTATGTTTCAGATAGTTCTTATAATCCTTCCAGAGAGGCGGAAGTTTTTCGATCACAGAAGCTACCTGAAACGGTTCACATAAGGCCATACCTTCGGCAACCAGTTCATGGAAAATACATTGCAAGTCTTCAACTTGACTTGCCACTGATCTGGAGTCAACCATGCGCTAGTCCAGAAATTTGCCTACTACAAATTTCTTTGTCCCTGCATCTTCTGCTTTGTATTTCTTGTCCAGAGCATCCCAGACTTCTTTTGCAGTCTTCAGTGGACTGTAAACATTCCATAGATGGTTGTCCAGTCCACTTAAAATGTGGTTCCTGCATAAGAAGTCTACATGTTTCCACTTTTCAACATTTGTAATAACAGTATTATCAGTTTCACCTTCTTGCAGAACAGGGACTGTTTCATTTAGAATCTTTGCCAGATTCAAAGTTGTAAGATAGAACAACATCTTTTGCTACCAGGGCTTGAAGTCAGTTCCATCGAACTTTTCCGGCTTTTCTCCTTGTCCAATATGAACAGGAGCAGAAGTGATCATGACAGTGTTCTCAACTGCTGCCATTTTTGTCTGTTACAATATAGTAGTACAGACCATTAAGTAAAAAAAAATTAGAATTAAGAAGTGTTCTGTTATGTCTTATTTAAAAGAACAAATTATCAAAAACAATATTAAGAACGATATCAAAATTCAGAGACTGATTAATTCTTTAGTAATTGAAATATGAAAAGAAATTATTTAAAAATCAAGACTGAACTAATTGATTTACTAAACTTTACTTAAAGCCAGAACTGACCTCAAAAGATCTCATAACATTATATAGATGAAAGAAGACTATGTGAATTTAAACATTAATTCGCCAATTAAATTAGCAACCAGAACCTTTATTGGACAATTATGAATTAATTACAGTCTTTAAAAGTGCAGAGTTTTATAAAAAATATACATGCATGGCTAAAGTACTGTTGGACTCTCTGACCCAAAAATAGAGTAAAAAAAAATGATTACTGTTCGGAGATGTGACACTGTTAACATGCGTGCATAGCCTAAGAGAGAGATACAGAGTTGTGAAAAAAATTCAAAAATCTTTCTATTGTAATGTCTATACTGGAATGGTACAGAGTGTGAAAATTCTTAGTGTAATGTCTATACTACGGAACTGAAATGTAAATAGAGGGTTAATTAGTTGTCCCCCCCTAAGTTTTGTCCATATTTTGGTAACTGTCCCCGTTCTTTTAAAATTAAAGTATACCCTCCTGGGTTCTTAACGACCGTCAAACCCGTCAACATATTAATTATTTCTTTTAATTATTTCAGTTTCTTTTTTACTGAAAGACGGAAATGCCCTCATCCCTTGAACGCGGGTGGGATGTGATTCGACACTTGCATAACTTCCAATGAAGGAAAAAAATCCCTTCAATCCCTTCAGAAAAAAAATTCCGTCAGAAAAAAAATCCCCAATCTAAACCCTAGGTGAAGAATCGGCTGCAAGGACGGAGCGATCTCGCCTCCAGCGGTGGTGAGGGACGGAGAAGAATCGTCTGCAAGGTGTTCGACTCTTGAGTGTGATTTCAATCGTGTCTCCAACCGCTCGAACTGGTACGAACAGTGTAGACAAATGTTTCCTGTTCCATTATCATCCATGGTCAGGAAGGGGGAGGTTTGATGAGTTCGTTTGTGACTGTTTTTTCTCTTGGTTGCAGATGGATAGTCTGTACGTCGACTTCACAGTACATTGGAATGGGACATGGAAGACTGTTAGAGGTCAGGGAAGGGGTAAAGTGACATTGAAAAATTATAGTGGTGGTATGTGTGCTCCTATTGTAAATGTTGAAGTAGATAGGTTATGCTACTTTGATATTCTGAGAAATTGCCAGTACCTTGCTAGTGTACCTCCAGGGAATATGATATCTATCTTGTATCTGTCCCTAAGGTCTTGTAAACTATCCGAGATCAACAATGATGGAGATGTGTTGGGTATGGTTAGGGACATGTGCATGGGTGACTTAACAGGGTACCTATTTGTCTCATGGACTTTGGTGACACCTTTGAAGGTTGATTCCACCCCAAAGAAACATGTAACACATTCTGATAGGAGGAGGAGGTTATTTGAACCTATCTTAGAAGAAGTTTGTTTGGCAATCCAACCTGTGGCTGAAATTGAGGAGCAACCAGTCCCACCTGTGGCTGAAATGGAGGAGCAACAGGAGCAAGCAGTCCCACCTATGGCTGAAATGGAGGAGGAGCAACAGGTCCCACCTATGGCTGCAATGGAGGAGGAGCAACCAGTCCCACCTATGGCTGAAATGGAGGAGGAGGAACCAGTCCCACCTATGGCTGCAATGGAGGAGGAGGAACCAGTCCCACCTATGGCTGCAATGGAGGAGGAGGAACCAGTCACACCTATGGCTGAAATGGATGAGCAGGATGATCATGGAAATGAGGAGGGTGGTTCTGAATCCTGGAATGATAGCTCTACAGATTCTGAATTTGAACCCAATGAAGGAGATGAGAGAGGTGATGACCATGAATGGGAGAGTGATGTAGTGAGTGATGATTTTGGTGTTAACCACTACAAGGGGTTTGACATTGGGCAAATACCTCCTGAGGATAGTGATAATAGTGAAGGTGATGACTTGTATGAAAATGAGGGAGCTGAAACCATTCCTCCAAATTTTGGAGAAGGGCTGAGGTTGGAAAAGGGTATGTTATTTGAGAGTGTATACAAGTACAGAGAACATCTGTTGCAGCATGCTTTGAAGAATCATTACGAGTTCATATATGTTAGGAATGACAAGGACAGAGTTACAGTAAAATGTAGGGATCCTAACTGTGGGTGGAGGGTACATGCCTCTGTCCTTAATGATAACATGACTTATCAGATCAGAACTTCTAGAGAGAAGCACACATGTGTGTCTACCAGGCAGAATAGGAATAGGGTTTTGAGATCAAGTTTCATTGCTAAGTTGATTATGGAAAAGCTTAGGGCAAGAGGGAAGAAATACACTCCCAAATGCATTCAACTTGATGTCCAGGAGAGGTATGAAGTGAAGATATCTTACTGGATTGCATGGTATGCTAGGATCAAGGCCTTAGAGATGTTGTTTGGCAACTATGATGATGCTTATGCAGAGTGCCCCGAACTATGCAGGCAAATTCTGAATGCTCATCCAAGAAACAGGGTTAAGTTTCATAAAGATGAGCATGGTAGATTTGAATTTATGTTCGTGTCTTATTTTGTATGCACAGAAAGATGGAGGAGGTGCTGCAGACCTGTAGTTGGTTTAGATGGGGCTTTTTTGAAGGAAAAATATGGGGGTGTGGTCTTGAATGCAGTGGGCTTGGATGGTAATAGAGGGTTGTATCCATTGGCATTCATGGTATGTAGGACTGAAGACCAAGAGATGTGGAGGATCTTCTTGGATGAGCTGAAGCATGTCTTGATGCATGAGTTTCCCTTCACATTTTACTCAGATAGAAGGGATTACTCAATGCTGTTATGGAGGTGTTCCCTTGCTCTAGGCACAGGTACTGCATGAGGCATATTTATGCCAACTTTCAGAAGAAATGGAAAGGGTTGGAGTTGCAGCATATTCTGTATGATGCTGCATATGCATATTCAGTTGGTGAATGGGAGGCAAAGATAGAGGTGCTCAGACAGGTATGCCCTGAAGGATATGAGTACATGGCAGATATACCCCCCCAAACGTGGACAAGGTCTCATTTTGACAATACTTCTATCTGTGATCATGTCACCAACAATTTCAGTGAATCATTCAACAACATGATCAGAAAACTGAGAGAACTACCTTTGACATTGTTTGTGGAACAGCTTACCTTCAGGCTTATTGAATTCATTAATGAAAAGAAAGAGAATGCTGCTGCCATGGAGGGTCCCTTGACAAGAAACATAGCTAAAGTTCTTAAGAAAAAGGAAGAGAATGCAAGGAACCATATTCCAACTGATCTCTCACCAGCTGAAGTGTTGATTACTAACATTCACAGAAGGTGGATTGTGAATGTAGAGGTTAGGACATGTAGCTGCAATGAATGGCAGATCTCTGGACTACCTTGCAGACATGCAATGGTTGCATTGAACTTAAGGAGGAAGCCTTATGAGGAGTAAGTAGTTACTAATTGTTACTAATTTTATTTTCTTGCTTATTTCTATGTTATGCATTTAACTAATCATCCCCTCTTATGCATACAGCAACATCAGTCCATATTTCTACCTTAGCAACCACAGAGTGCTATACAATGAAAATATCAGAATGATTCCAGATAGGTTAACTTGGAAGAAGGTATGTTCCTTATGTTTGCAGCCTTCAGTTGGTGCATTTAACTAATCATCCCCTGTTATGCATACAGCAACATCAGTCCATGTTTTTACTCAATTTTTCCTTTTATTACCCTTATTTTTGCAGCCTACAGAGTTGGTTTTGCCCCCACCAACCAAGAGGACCCCTGGAAGACCCAAAATCAATAGAGCACGGGGAGCTGATGAGGAGGGGAGAAGTTCAAGGACAAAGCCAAACAGGTGTGGAAGATGTAAGGAGTATGGACACAACAGTAGAACCTGTAAGAATGAGGCTTATGTGAGACCACCTAGAAGGGGTAGAGGCAATGGGAGAGGGGTTTCTAGAGGTGGTGTTGGCAATGCAGGTGATGGTGTTGGTGTTTCTGGTGTTGAGAATGAGTCTAGTTGGAGAGGGAGAGTCAGAGCTGGAAGAAGACCAAGAGGGAGAGCTGGAAGAGGTGGTGGTGTTGGTGTTCCTGGTGATGGTGTTGGAAGAGCTGCCAATACAGGTGATGGTGTTGGTGTTCCTGGTGTTCCTGGCAGTACCATTGGTGTTCCTGGCAGTAGCATTGGTGTTCCTGGCAGTAGCAATGCATACGATGGTGCTGGTGTAGGCTTCTTTGGGGATTTCTCATCCCAGGCTACTGGAATGACTAGTGCAGCATGTTTCCAGCCCAGGTTTGCCCTTGGGACTCAAGAAAGCACCAATGCAGCTGGGAGGTGCAATGAGTAGATGATGGTGTGCATCTACTCAGTCATATTTTGGGTTTTTTGGGTCTTCTGTCAAATGGTTATGTCAATGTTTATGTGAATGTTTAGGGTTCCTTAGGTTTGCAGCCTACAGAATGTTTTGTGAATGTTAATGTCAAATATTTCTGTCAAATGTTTATGTGAAATATGAAATGGAAGGTAGATGTCAATGTTTATGTGAAATATTTATGTGGCAGAATGGTTGATTGTGTTTATGTGAAATATTTCACAAATGTAGATGTCAAATGGTTATTTGTGTGAATGTTTATGTCAAATATTTTTGGGTCTTCTGTCAATGTTTATGTCAAATGGTTTATTGTGTGAATATGCAATGGATGGTAGATTGCTCAGGTTCATTGTGTGAATATGCAATGAAATGGCTGCATTGATCCGAGCCTGGTTGCATTGCAGGTTTTTTGTGTGAAATGTATTTCCAGGTTTTCCTCTGCATTGAATAGCTCAGGTTGCATTGGCAGGTTTTTTGTGTGAAATGGTGTTCCAGGTTTTCCTCAGCTTGGCATTGAATTGCATGTGAAATGGTTGCTCAGGTTGGCATTGACCTTTGTGTGAAATGGTTGGTTTTCCTCAGGTTGAAAGCTCAATGACCTGCATTGAACTGCATTAAAGTTTTTCTCAGGTTGCATTGAACTGCATTGAACTCCAGGGAGCTCCATTGAACTACATTAAAGATTGAACTACTTTGCATTTTTCTATGTATTGACCCATTGAAAGCTGAGTGAACTCCATTAAAGATTGAACTACTTTTGAAAGCTTACAGGTTGCATTCCATTTAAGATTGAACTACATTTGCATTACAATGAACTCCATTACACTACTGAACTCATTACAATACTGCACTCCATTACAAATACTGGAACCTGATTACAATACTAAACTAGCTTACAAGTTAACCCTCTCCATCTCCTTCATAACATCACCAATATACAGCTTCACCTCCACAGATGAGGTCCCTTCGACATGAATTTTCAAATCAATGGAGCCTTTGGATGATGAAGAACCTAAGCCAGAGCTACCTGAACCAACTTCAACAGTGGCAGAACTACCAGAACCAACTTCAACAATGCTACAATTTCCTGAACCAACGTCTACATTGCTCTTAACTGGGGTGCATACCTCAAGCCACTGAAAATAACCACACCCAGGTCTGTTGCAAGCAAAGAACTTCTTCCCATAGCTGTGTGGTTTCTTGCTTGTGAAGATCTTCAATTTGCCAGCACAATTAGCAGATTTGCATTCAACAGAAGCACCATTTTTTTCAGGGCAATCCCTTACAAAATGTGACTTATCACCACAACAGTAGCACGCCTCTCGATTTGAAGTAATTAGGGTTTTCTGTCCTTGGGTTTCTTCATCTATCCACACAAACGATTTGCAGGAAATCGCGTTACAGCGCAAGAATCGTCTGTTTAGGCTGTGTGGGCGTGTTGAAATTCTGACTTTCCGAGTTCCATTACATCCCCTAAAGTTACAGGGGGAGTTTGGGAGGGGACATTCATCATCTATGTGGCTCTCATCCTTGCAAATCGAACACTGCAAAAAGAGGGAAAGAAAAAGGATTTAGGGCTTCTAATTTGGGGGTTTTCAGTACACGTACAGGAGGAAGAGAGAGGGTTTTGTTTAGATCATACCTGAACCACCATCTTCGTTTCCATGGAAGAGGGAGGGCCTGATCGATCTGGCCACCTTCGTCTGGTTTGGGACTTTCGGTTTTGGCGGGTTGAAGAAGAAGAAGAAGAAAAGGGAGGGAAGTCCAGGGGTATCCATGTCCAAAACATATAACCGTTGACGGGTTTGACGGTCGTTAAGAACCCAGGGGGGTATACTTTAATTTTAAAAGAACGGGGACAGTTACCAAAATATGGACAAAACTTAGGGGGGGACAACTAATTAACCCGTAAATAGATAATGTACACTACAAAACATGAAGAACCAGAGGAATTGAAGAATCAATGAACCAATAACAGAGTTGAGAAAAAAAATTCAAAAAAATATTGTCTTAAGATTGTTATTAGAAATATTTCCAACTCTGTATTTAGATTCTGAAATTAAAATATAAATAAAATAAATATATGATACCGAGGCTTGAACTTGGTTCAATATCCTTAAGACAATATTCGTTCCGCACTGGTGCTTACGGTTTAATGACGATTAGTCTCCCACATGGCCGGACTTTATATAAGGCACATGAGACAGTCGCCTCAGGCCCAAAATTTTAGAGGGCACCAATTTTTTATATATATACTATTTACTGTATGTAAGTCCAATTTTAAACAAAGGTCCATCAAACTCATTCTAATCATTTTAGTGATAGTATAATTTTTTTTTCTAGAATATCTAAACGCAAGGCCGACCCTGAGTTCATGAGCCCGAGACAAAATTTTAAAATGAGACCCATGTATAATGTAAAAAAAATATTAAAAACTGAAATAAAAATAAATTTAAAAAAAATATTACAACCAAGAATTGAACATAGGACTTCTAATGTGCAAGTCTAACATAACAACCACCATGATACATACTAGTTCTATTTTAAATACAAGATTATATATATATATATATATATATATATATATATATATATATATATATATTTGGAGTCTCATACTCTTTGGGCCTGGGCCATTGCCCTGGCTGCCTGGGACAGGGCTGGCCCCGTCTAAACGTCATATACTAGAATACCAAAAGACAAGTCGGTTAGTCAGAATAAAGAAAAAAATTGGTAAAGTCGTATCAAAATTATTTTCCATTCCTTTGCTCTAACAGTATGATGTTCTCAATCTCCTCTACCCTTTCGTTGTTGCCAATCTCTTTTTTCTATGTATTTTTTGGTCCTCTGGGAGGTAACTAAACAAGAGAATAAGTTACAATTTTTTATTTTCCTTTTTATTATTATCAATGAACTACCCCAAAAATTGTTAGCTTTTTATTTATTTATTTGCCTAGTATATTAATTTTATTTTTGGTTTGGAACATCTTCAGTTTCATTAGAAATTTATTATGATATATTAATTTGGATATTATATTGTATTAAATTCATTATTTTATTTTCTAAGTTTTGTGTTGATAATACTAGTGTATCATCGTCCATGAAAAAAAAATCTATGAACATTAGGCTTTGAGGGCACCATTTTTATAGTTTGCCTCAGGGTCTCAAAATCTAAAATCCGACACTGGTCTTCCAGGATACAACGGTTCTTTCCTTCGGTAGCAGCACTTCACACCGTAGGAACTCGTCGAAGCAACGTTGGTTGTCTCTCTCTCTCTTAGACTAACACTAATACAATATGGATGAATTGAAAAAATGAATACTTAATGCTCCAAACATATTTGTATTTATAGAAATAAAGAGACACGATGGAAAGGGGACATCTATCCAATAAATAGATTCGTACACCTTTTTTAATGAAAAGATTCGTACACCTTTTCATAGATTCGTTGGAAAAAAAAATAATTATATTATTATTATAACAAATATACATTCACATTTTCCAACAAAATAAAATTTGAGTTCAACTTATTTAGCAAATAAACCGAGCTCATACGAGCTTTTACCGAGCCGAGCTTCGAGCAGCGCGCGAACGGCTTGGCTCATCTGCAGCCCTACAGATAAGTGCATAGTTGTTTTTATTTATTTTAAGACTATAACGCGATACCCATCCAAGCCAGACATACTTGTCTGATCCGCATTTGGTAAAAAGTCTACCTATTGGACACGATCGTGTCGGACATAAGAATATGATAACCACATACCCTCGAATGATAGTTAAATTTCGAGACAGAGGGTATCCACACATCAAAAATACTATGCAAATTACTGTGCAAAATCCAATAGCCCAGAAAAATTCAATTGTAAAAAATTACCTCCGAGTCAAACTGGACTGACCTACGGGCCCCAACGGACACTAGGAGTGAGCATGGGTATAATCGGTCGGTATTTGATCGAACTTTTTGATATTTTTTAAATCGGTATCTAAAAAATTAATACCAATATCGTACCATTTAGATTCGGTTTTTTCGATTTCGATTAAATCGATATTCGGTCGGTTTTTGTTCGGCATCGATATTTTACCAATTAACATTTGATCAATCAACACACTTAATATTTTAGAACCTCTTAACCTATAATATATATTTTTTACTTTTTTGGAAGTATTAAATTTTAAAGCCAAGCCTCTATCAACCAAACAATTAATCAAAATTATGAGAACAATATGTAGCAAGTCGCAAACACCTAAAAATGAGTTTAAAAGATCAAACGCGGTCACTAAGTTTAACATTTAGTATAAGTTTAAGTAACCAAAATTTACTTTAAAATTCTATGAGCACAGAAACATAAGCTCAAAAGATCAAAAACTAAATTCTTAACATTCTTAACATAACTTCAAGTCCACTAAAGTAAATTCTAAGTTTTAAGAAACTGACCAAAACAATGATAAAAATTAAAATTAGTAGTATAAATTAATCATGAACAACATTCTACAAAAATCGGTTCGGTATTTTCGGTATGGTATTACACTCAAACCGCTACCACTACCATTATACTATATTTTAGTCGGTTCGACAATTCGGCATTGGTACATATTTTCGGTTCGATTTTTCGGAATATTTTTAATCGGTATTCGGTCGGTTTTTTCGGTATCGGTCGGTATTTCCTCACCCCTAACGGACACAATATACGAGAAAAATTAGAACATGTTCAAATTGAGAAAAAAAATAATATATTAAACAATACCGAACTCGAGTGGCTCTCGTGGTTACCGATGAGAGGTATAAGACTATGACTGGGTGGCAGAAGATCAGTGGATAGAGCCACTTGGACGTATTATTTCTTCATATACTAGCAAGATCAGAAAAATCTTGCTAGTATGTATATTGAACATACTAGCAAGATTTTTTTTTTTTTTTTTTTTTTGATTCAAATACATTTTTGGTTCGAATCATCTTTTATTTTTCAAGAACTCATTTTTTTACTTGTTATGATTATGTTAACAAATATACCAAATTATTTTTTCCAAGTTCCAAACTTATATTTATTTTTAGCAAAGTCTATTAGTTTCTGGCATGTAAAAGCTGTTTTAAAAAACCAAATTAAAAAAAATAAGCATCAAACAAAAAAAAATTTAAAATCACATTTATTCCCCCAAAAAAACTTGTGTTCCATTTGCTAAATAAATTTTTTCCTGCAATATATCAAATTATTTCTCGAAATTTGTAATTTTCTCTAATAGATGTCAGAGGTTTTTTTTTTTTGGATATAAAAGTTATTTAAAAAAAAATTAAATTGAGATCTAACTTCTATGGTATTGAACCTTGTACCTACCATATGAATTGGAAAATAAATACTTTACCACTTAAGCTAGATTACTAGATTATCATAATTAACTATGAATTATAAAAAATATTATAATAATAAATTTTCAGAATTAAGAATCCGTTATATTAGAGGGTCCTGTTCGGCCACTCCTAAGTAACATGCTCAGGGCCGCCCCTAACGCAACCCAAGTTATAAACTGCAGAAACATTGAAACTGATAGGTTCATAGATCCTACGGGTGGCTCTCTGGAAAAGATTCTCAAAATCCGTCGAGAATGTCATTGTAGGGGTAATTCGTGATGGGGATGCTGGTGACAGAGAGTGGGAGGGAGAGTTATAGGAGGAGGGTTATCATGGTCGCACATGAGAGATAGAGAGCGAGCGAGCGAGCGGGCCTTATTAGCAATCACCCAAATAAAACTCGTATTATACGCAAATTTTTTCGTATCTTTCATAAATGTATAATACTTACGTACTTTTGACAGATTCAAATTAGGACATAAATTTTAAATATGCTAAGTTTTAAACGTGTTCTGTATAAATTATTAAAAAATTTGACAAAAAAACTTGCTTGGAACTGTTTAATTAACCAAATTTGACAACATATTTTAGAATGTGAAGTTTCTAACCTCAATATTTTTATTTTTCGAATATTTGACGAAAATTTTTAACGTATTTTATTTGCACTGAGCCGATTTATACTTGTACTTTTGTCGTCCCGAATTTTTTTCGTTTGCCGAATTGCTAACAAGGGGAGAGAGAGAGAGAGAGAGAGAGAGAGAGAGAGAGAGAGAGAGATTAGCTATTAATTTAGAATTTAGTTTTAGTTTGTTAATTAAGGAGTTGACAGTCTGTGTATTTAGGATAATTAATAAATAGGGAGATTAATTTGGAATATTAAATTAACATATATAATAATAACAATAGTCTTAATAATAATAATACTCATAATAATAATAACGAAAAATTTCAACAGTAGCATAGATGTTTATCGAAATTGCGTAAAAGGCATAAAGTTTGGATAAATTGCAGAGACGGCATCGTCGCGCCCAATTTTGGGGCGCCGAAAATTATCGTTTCCCTCTAATACGGTTTAAAAAAAGAAAAAAAAAAAGAAAAAAAAAAACGGCGCCCAAAAAAAGGGCGTCGAATTTACATATTTTTAAAAAAAAAAAAAGGGCGCCCCTAAAAGGGGCGCCGAATTTGCATTTTTTTAATTTACCAGAAAAGCAAAAAAAAAAAGGAAAAAGATGGAGCGGGAAAAATTAAAAAAAAAAAAATGGCCGCTTTCTTTCTTTCTGGTGGGAAAGTTGGTGTTCGGCGGGAATCTCTGCTGCTCACGGGCGGTGAAAATCTGGTGGGAAATTTGGTGTTCGGCGCCCCTTTTTGGGGCGCGCTTTCTTTCTTTCTTTTTTTTTTTTTTTTTTTTTTTTGTCGGGTAGTGGTTTGTAAATTCGGCGCCCCTTTTTGGGGCGCGCTTTCTAATTTTTTTTTTTTTTTTTTAATAAAAATGGCGCCCTTAAATGGGGCGCGTGTTTTATTTTTTAAGGATTAAGTAGATTAAGTGAGGTTACTGGAGAGTTAAGTATAGGATATAATTTTCGACGACCAAATTTTGGGCGTCAAAAAAAATGGCGTCCCAATTTTGGGCGCGACGATGCCCTCTCTACAATTAACCCAAACTTCGTGCCTTTTATACAATTTCGACAAACTTCTATGCTACTGTTGAAATTTTCCGTAATAATAATAATAATAATAATAATAATAATAATAATAATAATAATAATAATAATAAATTAACATATTAATAATTTGACTGATAATTATACTAAAAAACAATAATTATGTATTTTTTAATAAATATTAATTAACTAAAATAAAAATAGGATTTTGTTCAAAAATATCAGGGGAATCACATCAGTTGTTAAGGGGATTGTTAGCATATCCAGCAAGAGTTGACACCTTTCCAAAAAATAAAACTATATGAATATATTAGTTTATTAGCTATAAAAAAAAATCAGTTAACACTGAAAGAAGAAGGAAAAAAAAAAAGAAAGAAAGAAAGAGGCAAAGGCAGTCAGGCACTGTAAAGTAGGGCTGGCCAAGGGCACGAGTGAGATGGACGACTTCCTCAATTTTGAAATGTCCAATAATTTTAAAATATATTAAATATATCATAAAAAAATAAAAATAAAACAAAGATTCAATTGGAAAACGACAAAAAGAAAAATTACTGTTCCAATTTAAAAAAAATATGATAGCTTGATTGATAATTTTGATAGCTTAATTGATTGTTCTGTTTGTGAAAATGCTAAAAACTTTTTTTTTTTTTTACTTATATGAAAAAAGGTTCAAATTTTATATTTTGTTCTCGGTCTCATAAATAGTAAGACCGGTTACTGTACAGAAATAAAGAAAAAATGAAAACAAACATAATAATTTGGAGAACATGTCAATAAAATCAATGGAATTCTCATTGCCAAGTTCGATGGTTCCATGGATTTTCCAACTTGTTTAATTATCAAGAGATATAGACCACGTATTTAATCTTCACGTGACCTAGCTAGCTAGGCCAAATTGTAAGACAGGTGGAGACAGCGAATATGGGTTAATTTCACGTGAAGGCTCGTGCCGATTGCAGTCGTGGAGCTCCACGAGCCGGACACGACGACACGGTTGGCCTTCCAATGATGTTGGTCCATGCAGCTGCATCCACGCAGGAGGCAACCATGGCTGCTTCACGTGCATGCATGGCCCGCCTAACAATTTTGTTCCATTCTTCGTCTTTGTCTGAAACATAACCAGTGGCCACTGAGGCTGTTTGTGTTTGGTATCCTGAAGCTCTAGCAAATTTGACTTACTAACTTCAAATCTCATGTTTTGTCGGAAAGGAGAGACTTGTTTAGATGTGTGGATGGCAGCGTCCGGAGAGTTGGATTATCTTATCTTGAAACTAATTTTGGTTGTCAACTGGTTTTGGTGATCATCCGTGACTACTGGAATCATGCTAAACATGGGGGTGCCCTAACAGAAAAGAGTTGTCTAAGACCATCTCCAATGGTGATTTCTAAAATTGAGTTCTTATCCTACTTGACATTGTACTTTAAGGAGACTTCTATCCTAGTTGGAAGAGTTTCTACATAGAAATTGTAGATATACAAAAATGCTCTCCAATGGTTCTCCATTCCTATTCTATGTGTCACATAGTAAAAGGATCAATTTAATGGTATGGGACCAATAATAATTGTCATGAGAGAGAAGAATTTATATGAGAGTTTCAAACCTTCCTAGAAAGTTTTCATCCTACATCATTGCCACCTAGGATAGAAATGATAATAGAAATCACCACTGGGAGAAGTTTTTTCTAAAATGGATTTTTCCATAGAAATAGGGAAGATAGAAACCCCCATTGAAGGTGGTCTAAGTGTTGGAGTGGGTGGGATTCCCAACCTATGTGGAGAATACCCCTGAGAGCGACGAGCGCTATCCGTGCGTCGGAGAAACTCGGGGAGTGCATGGATCCTATTTTGGAACATATATGGTAAGGAAATATATGATTGGATTTCCATATTTTCTTTGATCATATATTTATGATTGGACCCTTCATATAGTAGCTTTCCATATAATTGGGTTTCCAATTATGGCAAGCCAATTATGATTGGATTTCCATTAAATATAGGCTTAATTGCTTATTGCTACCCTCAACTATCACACTTTTTTAAGTTGATACCCTAAACTTTTTTTCGTAACAGATTGATACCTCAACTATTCAATATGTTCAAGTTGGTACCCTCCGTCATCCAGGGGTTAGTTTTTCCGTATGTGCTCGAAAAAGTTGATTTTTTTGGACGAGAATAGCCCTGATTATTATTTTAAAAGCTCATTCTCTTTCAAGAAAGAGAAATTTTGTCAAAGTTACAAATTTTTTTCCCCATCTGCTGTCCGGTAATGCCCTAGCCTTAGCTCTAGTCCATTCTCTTTCAAATTTTTCTCCTAATTTTTGTAGTCTATTTTCTTTGTACATAATGTCTAATCTACTATCAATTTCTATATGCCCAAGTCCATTCTCTTTCAGTTTTTTCTACTAATTTTTTTGTAGTCTATTTTCTTTCTACATATTCTCTCATAGGCCGAAAAAATCTAATTTAGAAAAATGTCAGAAATCCTAAATCACAAAATTAAAAAATTAAAACCCTAAGATCAAATGTTTAGAAATGGAGATGGCATGAGGAATGTGTAGAGATTTCACCTTCTTTGGGATCGGGTGAAGATCAAATGAGAGAGAGACTTTCTTTCTTTCGAAATTTCTAATTAAACCTGTCCTAACTTTTCTTTCTATTCGTACAGGATCTTTAAGAGAGCAAGGGCTTTTTCGTCTTTTTATCTTTGCTGTTAACGTCGTTAGGGTACTAAGTAGTCTAATTATAGTTGAGGTATCAATCTGTTACGAAAAAAAGTTTAGGGTATCAACTTGAAAAAGTGGGATAGTTGAGGGTAGCAATAAGCAATTAAGCCTTAAATATATGATTGATGCATATAGGAAGTTTCCATATATATTGGCCTTCCATGTATGGATTACCAAGGGCTTATAAAAGGGTGATGCATGCTAGTTGAAAAATCATCTCAAAACAAGAGTGCTTACAATCTTTGAGAGAGAGAGAGGATTAAGGACTATTGTGAAGGAGAGAGTGTTTCGAATAATTTTTCGGCATCTCTTGTTCTTCGGAGTCCGCAATCAAAAATTTTCTTCTTTCAAGTAAGTTATGGTGATCCGTGTTGGATCGGGAGGAGCTTGTAGAGGGTGTATTCTCTTTATTCCTTTAGTGGAGGTTCTTCAAGGTTGGACTCCGATCGTCCCATAATTTTTTCCGCAAGGGTTTTCCACGTCAAAAATCTTTGTGTCTGCGATTGTGTTTGACGTTTTTGGTTTGTGTGCTTTTGCTCGGTTCTTTCGCAGGACTTTCTAGTTTGAGGGAACGGTTTCCGCGCTTCATTCCCAACAGAGTGGTATCAAAGCTTTGGGTTCAAAGAAGTGTCAGGAGTTGACAGTCAAACCAGGAAGCAGAGATGTACGCGAAGCCGGTGCGCATGGTGAATCTGAACGGTACCAACTACCATTATTGGCGGAGCAAGATAAAGGATTTGTTGTTCGTCAAGAAGCTGCATCTTCCAGTATTTGCATCCGAGAAGCCCAGTAACAAATCCGATGAGGACTGGAACTTCGAGCATATACAGGTGTGTGGGTACATACGGCAGTTCGTTGACGAGAACGTGTACAACCACGTTGCCAATATTGAGCACGCGAAGACGTTATGGGATAAGCTGGAATCTTTGTACGCGAAGAAGACCGGGGCAAACAAGCTGTTCCTGATCCGGACGATGATGGGTCTGCGGTACAAAGATGGGACATCCATTACGGATCACTTGAGTGAGTTCCAGGGCATGGTGGACCAGCTATCCTCGATGGGAGTCAAGTTCGATGACGAGGTTCAAGGACTTTGGTTGCTATGTACATTGCCAGACTTGTGGGAGACTGTACGAGTATCTATGATCGCTTCTGCTCCAGAAGGCATGGTCAGTCTGGAGTTTGCCAAGAGCGGGGTATTGAATGAAGAGATGCAGAGACGTTCTCAGGGCACTTCATCCACATCCTACCACTCAGAGGCATTGGTTTCAAAGAGCCGCGGAAGGGACAAAAGTAGGGGTCCAGGTGGTGGCAGAGACAAGAGCAGGGAAGAGTCCAAGGGTCGGTACGAAGACTCGGAGTGTTACCATTGTGGCAAGAAGGGCCACATCAAGCGGAACTGTTTCGTTCGGAAGAGAGAGAAGAAGGGCGACAAGAAGCAAGATAAGAACACTACAGCGGCGACCTCGATACATGGAGGCAATATGATCGTCGTAGGTGATGAGGTTATCACAAACCTCGCCTGCGATGACAATTTTTGGCTGGTGAACTCAGGTGCTTCAGTGTCACGCCCCAGAACCAGAATACTGGAGAGCAGGGGACAGACACAGCCAGCTACGTACATTGAAGTGAATCTCACATCGCAATACGGTCACGGCTGTCTAGATGCATGAGGGTTTACTACAAGCCATCAGTCTCTTAAGGTCAATAACAAGCCTAGTGTCTCAATCTCAAGCAACAAGTAGATATAACAAGATGGTAGATCATCAGACATACAAAGTAAGGCGTCCCATACATTACATATTCAGATGATCATGAAGCTAGTCATACAAAATACGAAAACTAGCAAGAGTTTAAGTCATACATGATCAACCCTAGGATTTGTCAATCATGCTACAGCCCGTAGGCAGACAGTAATTAAAGTTGCAAACGAGCTAACACTTGCTCGGCGGCTAAACGCCTCAAAAGAATATTTTTACGAGGGAGTGGAAGAGCAAAATAAAACCCACTCGTTGCCGGAATTCCTTCTAATGTTCACCATCTGGCAGGAAGGTTGGGAGATCCTCGGTAGCTGCTCCGAAATCTGGTCATACAAAACCAGCTGGGTCAGACCCCAGAAGAGCAAACGCCATAAAGGAGGCTTCACTTAAGAACTAAAACCAGCATGTCAGCACATAAATCATAGATGAAATAACATAAGACATGAGTTAAAGAAAACACGATGATAAACGATAAGATAACTAAAGGACTATTCCGGTAACCAAGTTACAACCCGTAAACCAAACAAGGACCGGGGTTGTAACCCTTCACCTGAACAGAACTTAGCCTCGAACCAATTATCGATAAAGTAAAGCATAAACAAGCATGTCCGGAGATATCTATGTACCGGATCTGGGCAAGACTAGACAAGATAGGACTCCATCCATCATTCACGGCCAAGCAAAGAGTACGGCTTGATACTTAACTAACTAGGGTTATCACAAGCTTAGTTACTAGCAAGATGCAATGAGGTACGCCTACGGCCACAAGCCCTGCAGACTATCCAGGTTATCCAGACGCAAGGTTCAAGCTTAGAGTTATCATGCCTTGTAAGGTGACTTGGATGCAACACATGACAGTATGCATAGTAATTGTTTCATGTAGTGTCCCACATAACAGTGAGCTGGAAATGTGCCCTACTCGTCGGCAGGCTACAAGTCCATCAAGGAAGGCGCCCAGATAACGGGATTGCTTGTAGCCGGAATACCTCTCTATATGCTCTACTTGATCAATCTAGTCATTAACCTAGTCAGATTTGGTATGAATCCCTGACCGTGGTAACCAGGGATACATGTCCTAGACATGATGCGAGACAAGACGGGTTGCTTATACAGGCATATTCAATACAATCACCCACGGTGTCAAGAATTCACTTAGCATGTCAGGTTAGCCGTCGCAACAGCGTATCAAGGTTATCATGTCAAGATTACTTGTCAAGGGTGCACCACAGTGGGTCGCCATCATATCATGTTACTTATCAAGATTACTTATCAAGGCAAGGGTGCGTCACGACGGACCCCCATCAAGAATTATCATGTCAAATTACTTGTCGAGAGTGCACCACGACGGGTCACTAATCATGTAATTCCATCAGTAAGCCTTGTTCCGATTAACATTCATAAATACCGTCATGATCATATCGGGTTCATGTCAAGTTTACATCAAAGGCGTAAGGATATAAAATGGCTGCAAATTCATAAAAGGGGAATATGGGGACATAAGGCACCCAAGGGGGGAGCAAGGGGTAGCGTACGCTCAGGACAGCGTACGCTCAGGCCAGGGCACGCTCACGTCTGCGTACGCTCAGGCCAGGGCACGCTCAAGTCTGCGTACGCTCAGGCCAGGGCACGCTCAAGTTTGCGTACGCTCAGGCCAGGGCACCCTCAAGTCTGCGTACGCTCAGGCCAGGGCACGCTCAAGTCTGCGTACGCTCAGGCCAGGGCACGCTCAAGTCTGCGTACGCTCAGGCCAGGGCACGCTCAAGTCTGCGTACGCAAGACATAAGCTTCCAACAGGAAGCGTACCCAAGTCTGCGTACGCAAGAGACACGCTTCCAACAGGAAGGGTATCCAAGTCTGCGTACGCAAGAGACATGCTTCCAACAGGAAGCGTACCCAAGTCTGCGTACGCTGCGCTAAAGAGCGCGCGCAGCTCAGTGGCGTAAGCTAAAAAGCTCGGCACACTGCTCACTGTCTTCTCCAAACCAGCAAGAACTTCATGGTTAAATCTAAAGCTTCAAAAGTTCATAACTTGGTCAAAACAAGTCCAAATCCAACTTTTCAAAGGTCAAAATTGGGTAGAAGAAAAATTTTCACCACATGGAACCATCAAAACTTAAAAACAAAGAAGTTTGATAGATCAAAACCACCAAATCCGAAAAATAACTAATTTCTAGATCTACAAGATTTAAAGCCTCAAAATGAACTAATGTGTCTTAGAAACATGAGGAGAAACTAATGGAACAATAAAATGGGCTCTCTTGTGGAAGCAAGTTGCACTTGCCTATGGGTGTGGAGAGTTGGGTGGAGGAAGAAGAAGAAGAAATTAATGGAGGAAGTAATGAAGAGAGAGAATGTTGGTAGAGTTTTTAGTGAGGGTGGGATGTGGTGTGTTGAGGGTGGAGCATAGGATAAGGTATTCCAATACACATTAAACCAAACCAAACCAACCCAAACCAATTGAAACCGAGCCATATCAAAACCCAAAATACGAGAATACCGAAATTCCACAAGTTGAGAAAAATAAAAACATGCCCAAAAATCCAGATACGAGTATAAATACGAAATACGGGGAATACGGAAAAATGAGGGTGACAACTCTACCCACCTTAAAAGAATTCCGTCCTCGGAATTTAATCAGGAGGCTAGAGATGTCGAGCAAGCTATATCAATTGCAGACAATACAGAACTAGTAGTCAATCAAGCAATCATTCATGCAAGCAAGGAACTTAAGCATAAGGCATAAGAAGACATTATACCTTTCGAGTCAAACAGGTCGGGATATCGCGATCGGATATCATCCTCACGCTCCCATGTTGACTCACCCAAAGAGTGATGACCCCAAGCAACACGGACTAACTTGATAGTCTTGTTTTTTGAGTATCTTCTCCCTCCGGTCCAATATGGATACGGGTCTCTCCTCATACGAAAGGTTGGTACCAACAACCAATTCCGAATGATCAAGGACATGACTCGGATCCGGGATATACCGTCGTAATTGGGATATATAAAAGACATCATGTACCTCACGTAACAACGGCGGAAGAGCGAGACGATAGGAAACATCACCTACTCGCTCTAGAATATTAAACGGCCCTATATACCTAGGACTGAGCTTTCCCCGTACGCCGAATCGAATGACGCCACGGGTAGGCGAGATCCTAAGGAATACGTGGTCGTCGATAGAAAATTCAAGGGGGCGCCGATGAGAATCGGCCCAATGACGTTGGCGATCTTGGACAACTCGAAGATGATCTCTGACTCGTCTGACCACCTCAATAGTCCGCGTCACCATCTCTGGTCCAAGCATTTACCTCTCACCGATATCGTCCTAAGCTAAAGAAGATCTGTACTTCCTGCCGTACAAGGCCTCGAAAGGTGCCATCTGGATACTAGCCTGAAAACTGTTATTGTACGAGAACTCTACGAGATGCAGGTGATCTTCCCACGAACCACCGAAGTCGAATGTACATGACCGCAGCATGTCTTCAAGAGTCTGGATCGTGCGTTCTGACTGACCATCTGTCTGCGGATGGTAGGTTAAACTGAACTTGAGACGAGTCCCCAAACTCTCTTGAAGACTCTGCCAAAAGTGCGAGATGAATCTTGAATCTCTGTCAGACACAATACTGATTGGCACTCCATATAATCTGACTATCTGCCTGAGGTACATCTCTGCAAGCTGATCCGTCGACTGACCGATTCTAAAAGGAAGAAAATGAGGTACCTTCGTGAGATGATCAACTATAACCCAGATGGCATCCCTCCCAGCTGGGGATCTAGATAATCCAGTTACAAAATCCATCGTAATGTGCTCCCATTTCCATTCCGGGATCGGTAAAGGTTGAAAAAGTCCCGCTGGTCTCTGATGTTCGGCCTTAACTTGTTGACAAACTAAACAACGAGAGACAAACCGGGCTATCTTCCTCTTTATGCCATTCCACCAAAAATGCTGTCGAATATCACGATATATCTTCGTACCGTCGGGGTGAATGGAATACTGAGAACTGTGGGCTTCTGCCATGATCTCTTGTCTGATATCACCACTGGGTACACAAAGACGCCTCCCATGTCGAAGTGTACACAAAGACGTTCTTGCTATAGACTAAGATGTCGTCTATGAACACTATCACGAACTGGTCCAAATAGGGCATGAAGATACGATTCATGAGGTCCATGAATACAGTCGGCGCATTGGTCGCTCCAAATGGCATAACAAGGAACTCCCAATGTCCATACCTAGACCTGAATGCTGTCTTCGGGATGTCCTGCTCTCTGACTGTGATCTGATGGTACCCTGATCGTAAGTCAATCTTCGAGAATACTGCCGCTCCCCTGAGCTGATCAAATAAATTATCTATCCTTGGTAAAGGATATCTGTTCTTAATGGTTACAGAGTTCAAGGTACGATAATCAACACATAATCTTGACGTACCATCCTTCTTCTTCACAAGAAGCATCGGAGCTCCCCAAGGTGATCCGCTAGCACGAATGAATCCCTTGGTTCTAAGTTCTTCAATCATCTTGTACAGGACCTCCAACTCTGATGGTGCCATCCTATAGACTCCACTACAAAAAAAAGTGACATTTTGGGACAACAAAAAAACGTCATAATAAATAGGTTTACCGTCCCAACTACTATTTGGGACGGTCTTTAGGACGGCAATGGGTGGTCTTATTAGGGTGGCGTGGCAAAAAGTTAAATGACGGATATTTGCCGTCCCAAATACTTATAAAGGTCCGTTAAACTCCCGTCCCAAAAGGTTTCAAAATTACAAATTCTGCAGGACAGTTTATAAATCTGTCCCAAAAAATACGTCCCAAAAACTTAATCTTCCTATTTGTATATGAAATATACGATTAAATTTTATATAGAATAAAAATCACACAGAACTATTTAATCGCAAATGCATTATAGTAGCTGCAACATTAAGACAAGAAATTTTTATAAAATATTTAAAAGTCATATCCAACTGTTTACAAAATGAAACAAAAGTTTACATCACGTCGAATCTTTCTCCCATAACATAAAATTCATATTCCATTGTTTACAAAATGAAAGTTTACATCACGTCGATTGCCGCATGTGCATGTCAAACGTACCATCTGCAGCCTTCTTTGGAGCAGCCTTCTGTGAAGGAGTTACACGACAGCAGATGGCTGTCCTCGAGAGAATTGCCAATTCAGTGAAAGCCTCCTTATATCTCTTCAGAACAATTTCTAAAACAACACCATCCACAACAAATGCCAAGTCCTGTGGAAACAAAGAAATAAGGGCAAAGTTCTTCATGGGAGTAAAATCAAACTACAAATATCCAACAAATTGAACAATGATAGAAGTAAAAAAATTTGGGAACAAGATACCAAACCAATATCCAACAAATTGTTTAAAACACGTCATTATTTTGGGGGTAAGATAATAACAAACAACCTCTACATGGTAAATTTCTTTATCATAACAGAGCATATATTTTATGAAAGGCGGTTAAGTTCTAACCAATGACAACAACAATGTGGTGTCCCCCACAAGCAATGGCCTCGACACAAGCTTCCAACAACTTAGAATGCCCTCCCTTTTGAAGTCGTGCTCCCTTTAATAACTGATGATGATCGATCTTGACCATAAGAAGCTGACTGGACATATTAAAACTTAAAAGTTCATATAGTATAACAATATTAGCAAATTTTGCATGTCTAATCACTACATTAACAAAGTTCATATAGGAAAATGGTTAGCTTGAAAAGAAAACTCTATCCCCCGTTGAATTATAGCATGCACCTATAGATTTTTAACATAGCAGCTGCAAAATTTATAGAAGAGTAGAAATGCTAGAGGTGCATGCTATAAATGCATCAATTTGAATTACACAGAGTAGAAATGCATCAAAATTTAACATAATACATAGTAAAAATGCAATAAAGTACCTAAATGCATTTTTTCTATATCAAGGTAACTCAACCTTATAAAAGGAAAAAAAATGATATATTTAATGCATATTAGTCCGTCGATGGAGAAACCTGCTCTGTAGTTTAACCTTCTTGCCATGAGACTTCCAATTATGGATATTTGGTTTTGTAGATGAAGCAATTCAAATTGAACCCTTCAATTTTACTCCAAATGATACGTTTAGTATCTAGTATTCTGTATGCACATGGACTTCATACATAAATAAAACATAATAAATAATGTATAGTTTTCAATGATGACTCGATAGAAAAACCATTTGTATATGTGATGATTACACTTACATCATGTTCCCTCAACTTAAAAGTCAAATATAGGAGAAGCTTATAATTGGTAATGTTGGTATTGGGGATTTCTGAATGCTTGGATGCTATGCTTTCCCATTTATATCTTGATCTAAAGAAAGTATATCACACTTTCACCTTTCTATTTAAGAAGTCAGTAAAAATAGATGTATTTGATACCTGTATGGGTTATATGAGAATTATGAAATTTATATCATATTTTCTCTGACTATTACGATTATCTCCAACGAGGTTAATCAACAACATGCTTCATGTTTTTGTTAAAAATAATATAATGCAAGACTTAAACCACTCAGTAGTTAATAAAATATTATAAAATCAAACTACAAAAGTTGTTGCCAAGTTTTTTGTTAAACCTCATCAGGATTCGGAACTTCCAAGGTAGTGCGGTTGGGCACTTTAACTGCTATTAGAGTCTCGTTCTGCAATGAAAGAAAAGAATTAATATATCCCAATGTAAAACTCAAGGTAAGATGAAAACTAGGGTTTAGTTCACATATGAACTATTAGGTGATATAGGAACTTGAGATTATTTTACTTTCATTATTCAATAAAGCTAAGAAATACATATAACGATAATATACTTTGTGGATCCTACAACTTTTTAACTTTACCACTACCTTCATTTAGGAGGTTCCAATGGACACGACGACAATGACCTATTACAGTTTGGATTATTTATAATGTGTCCGATGTGCATCTGGTATGACATGAAGTAAAAGTTGTGCTTCCTAGGTTATAATTAACCTTCGTCGAGGCTTCAAGTGCATGAAAATTTTTGGATTCAGGCATTTCATATTTCTTGAATAAGTATGAACTACAGGAAGCTATCCTCGTCAATTGATTCAATTCTTAATCCATCACTCACATTGCAGCTCTATATGGCTCCTCGTCCCCTTCTCGATCACGGAGACCATTAATACTTCTCACCAGTTTCATAGTTTAGGACTTGTGGGTCATTTTCTCCTCCGTAGAATAGTATGAACGACGGGCCTCCCGAGCAGCTCTATAAGGCTCCTCGTCGCCTTTTCAATCACGGAGACCGTTAATACTTCTCACCTCATCAGGATCCGAAACTTCCAAGTGCATAGTGGTGAATGGAAGAAGGAATTCAGAAGTAAGAAAAGCCTTCAACAACACACACACACACACACACACACACACAAGCACCCATGCGCGCACACATGCACCCTTGCACGCACACATACAACTTAACACCACAGAAGCTCACTGGAGGAACTATTTTCCCCGTCTTTTAAACTATAATCCTGGTCTCACAAGAAACTTAACACCACAGGAAGCTCACAATAGAGGGAATCTTGTCATGAGAAGTAGGAAGAGAGTAATATTATACACAAATGGTCTGTTATAAAGTTTAATCATGTTGCTTGGTGGTTCACTTCCATTGCTGATATAACATAAATCCCATTGTCCTATATTTCAGACTGCCAGTAAACCATATCATAATCTACCACTTAGGAGCCGTTTGGTACGCGGAATACTAAATACCCAGGAATTCTATATTCCAAGGAATTTTATTCCAAGGCATCATATTCCCGGATATTCTTTATTACCATGTTTGGCACATAATATAATATTCCCGGGTATATATAATTTATTCCCGAGTATATATAATACATGCGTTTGGTACCATAAATAAATTCCTAGGAATATATTATTCCTCAAACTCACATGAAAAAATATTTAAATATAAAAAAATGTTATAACGGTGACATTCTTTTTCATATCTACCCAATAAAAAATAAAAATATTGCAGGTAAAATTGTCAAAGTTTATTAAATTAAAACACATACTCAAAATATTTTCAAAGTGCAGCAACTATTGTTCCAAAGGCCAAATAAATAGCAATCAAGTGCATCAGCTATTGTTCCAAAGGCCAAATAAATAGCAAACTAAAACTTAAAAAAGCAATATCCAACAAGGGCAAGAGCAACAGATCCAAAATAACCTACAAGATTGAAGTTCCATTGTATGGCTTGTGCAACTACAATTCACAAAGAAGTCTACAAATTCAGGTGGATACAAACCAAAACAACGTGAGACAATTCATACAAACAACAAATAAGTAGCATAAAGATCCACACATAGCTAACCAACAAGAGAATATAAATGAACTACTCTCAATTATTACTACTAAGTAAACCCTGGAGGTAGAGCTTCCTCAATCCATAAGGCAATGTGAAGAAGTAATTGGCCCTAGCTGCATCCCTGCTCAATATCTCTCCCGCCCTTAGCATGTCGGCATCGCTAAACCCCTCTACCTTGGATACTTCCTCAAATACATTGAGTCTTCTTGAACCCCACTCCGCTTCTATCTCAAAACATTTGGCAATTTTTGCCACATTTGCAGAAGTTTCTCCATACAACTTACCCATGTCCTTCATTACATCGACAAGACTTTCAAGGGTAGTACTTTCAGTTGTCTTAGTCCTTTTCCTCGTCCTCCTACCACTACTAGAAGCATCTCCAGTAGGTACATGTGAATGACTCATATTCTCATCAACATCTGCATTTTCCTGGATGTCATCCAAACCATGAACCACGTCATTTGTTGCCTCCTCCTCCATTGCTTCAATAGCATCAGTCGGGCCCTCAACTACTTCACCCCTTGCCCTATCCTTACCAAATATAGCACCCAAATCATCATAGTATGGAAATGGCTTGTTCCTCAAACCCTTCGCATTAGGATGGCTCTGCAAAACAAAACAAAAAAAGAGGGAAGATTTGGAATAAGCATGACTTCAAAAAAGCAATGACAAACATATGAATCATGGGTTTCTATGTATCATGTCTTGAATCATGGGTTTCTATGTATCATGTCATGTATCATGGGTTCCCAGCATAAATAGCTAATAATGTTGACAGCAACATAAATCATTTCAAAAGTATGGTTCCCAGCATTTGAAACATAGCAAGACACTTGTCTGAAGTCTGAACATGGAGTATATTGTTGAAAAATTGTTTTGAACATGATATTGCAAGTATCAACCCGGTAAAGTAACCTGGTAAAAGACTATATTGGAAGCATCAACATTCTCAGATATTGCAAGCATCCACAATTCACACAGCAAAAGGAAAATTGATTACAATGACAACATTCTCAGATATTGCAAGCATCAACATTCTCAGATATTGCAAGCATCCACAATTCATTACAAAAGGAATAAGCATGCTTTCCTACACCAATTCTAGAAAAGTTGCATAGGGATGGATGTGCACATACAAATTAAAATTAGAAATACTGCAGATGAAAGAGGGAAGACTTGGAATAAGCATGACTTCCAAAAATGAAAATTAATGGCCAACATATATGCATCTCTGCTGCAGTTTAGCAGTAAAAAAAATGACTAAGACAATTGTTCTATTCCAAACAATGTATTTGTAAATCCCACACCATCATGTAAAGAAATTGAAGACAACCAAAAAGCCTGTAAACGCAAGAAATTGAAGAAATTAATAAGATCAGCCCACAGTAAATTGAAGAAATGGCTTGTTCCTTAAACTCCACCTGATCACAGTATAAATTGATATTATGACCATTTCAATGTAAAATTTCCAACAGTTTCAAATAGCAGTAAATATGTATTACTCTGTATCAGTTTCAAACAGCAGTAAAAATGTATTACTCTGTATCAGTTTCAAACAGCAGTAAAAATGTTTCAAACAGCAGTAAAAATGTTTGAACAGAATAAATGTGTTTACCTTCACCCAATCTTGGAAAATATCTTTGTCACACACTACACATTTTAGTTCGTCATTCCATCCAAACCCACTAGCATTGGGTCCCAACATCTCCGCAATAGCACAATATTGTTTTTTCATATGCTTCACTCTTGATTCAATGTGAGGTGAAGCTTGTAGTGGACAACCAGGCAGCTTTTGATGGAGCCAAACTTGCAACTGCTTAGCATATCCAGCCCTAAAAGTGCCATTGTCAGCCTTCCACTTTCCATCACTTGCTAAGTCTATGAGACACTCAACAAGTTTAGCATCCTCAATCGTAGTCCAGTGATGCTTAGAACTAGCCATCTTCACAAAAAGAATGGAAAAATGAGACCATAAAATCAAATGTTGGTTCCTGCTTTTACAGATATAAAAAAATGGCAAACATTATCAATGAAAAAAAGCCAGGAGTGTTCTTGTTAGAGAAGAAACGTCTAAATTCCATAATTCTGCTACAATAAATTAAGATTACCCATGGAAGAAGTGGTAAAATCCACTTCATATATCCTATGAATGCAGAGGAATACAAAAGCCATCCTCTGAATTAACTGAACTGAACTTACATGAACATTTGATGGTGAACTTTTCTTATTCTTCAAATTCTAAAGTTTGCAGTCCCATGCAGCAAATTTATTACATCTTCCTTTCTTACTTTATACAAGTACCAGATCTTATTATCACCAGTCTCTAACCAATGGCAAACATTATCAATGAAAAAAAGAATCCTTCACACTAGACATAGGAAAAATAACAATCTGCAATTCTCTCTACACAAAATAGCAGTGTGATATCTCAAAACCCAGCAATATCAGAACCACCAGGTAAAAGTATCAGAAGTCACAAAGCAGCAGTATCAGAACCAAGAGTTTTGATTTGTTTGGTGCTAGTTGATGGAACAACCAAAACAAGCACCAAACAAAGTGGCAAATCCAAACCTACACCAAAAAAAGTGCCAAATCCAAACCAGTACCAACCAAAAACCAAGCCCAAAACAAACCAGCACCAAACAAAGTGCACAATCCAGCAGTATCAGAAACAGTAGAGTTTTCGGAACTCTATCAATGCAAGGATAGACTTAGCAGCATTTTAACAGCAGAAGCACAGCAAAAATAATCTCCAACAGCAGACTAAACAGAAGCACAACCTTCCCAACAACAGACATACAACTTCCATGTAACAGAGATAAAAGTATCTACAGGTAGCTACAGGTGTTCAGAAGATTCATGTGTTCAGAAGATAGATTCATGTGTTCAGAAGATTCATGTTCAAATCATGAACATGAATTGATGAGAACAAACACCCAGATTTTTCAATTGAAGAGAACAAACACCCAGATTTTTCAGATTCTGTTCAAATCATGCCACATTAGCTATCATAATTTCAAGTATCTCACAGAGATTAATATCCAAAATTGATAAAGCTACAATCATTTCACAGCATTCGCATTTCAAAGAGAAACAAGGAAAAAAAAATCAAATTCCATTCCAACTATTAAAAAGCTCTTGTGCTAAGTTATCCCTCCATGCGCTCCAAGCATTTGAACTCTCGACAAATCTAATCCTCTCCCCCTCCAACCGTTCTGGAACATCAACTTGCTCTTCTTCCTCTTCATATGGGTCAACGGCCATTTGTTGTCGAATGTGGTTATGTAGAAGACAACAAGCAATGATTATCCTACATTGAGTCTTGACAGGATAATATGATTTGCTCCTAAGGATTGCCCATCTTCCTTTCAACATACCAAATGCTCTCTCTATCACATTCCTAGCACGAGAATGTCTCATGTTGAAATATTCTCTAGGTGTTTCAGGCAAGTGATCTGTCCCCCACGTCTTCAAGTGATACCTCTCACCTCTATAAGGTGTCAAAAATCCTTCACTGTTGCTATACCCAGCATCACATAAATAGTAATAACCTACGATTAAACAAAAAAAAAAGTGAGTGCTAAAACTTTGAAAGTTCATCACCAACCAACCTATATCAATAAGAGAATTTACCTCGAGGGATCACCAACCCGTTTCTCCTAGAAATAGCATCTCTGAGAACCCTAGAATCAGCTGTGGAACCCTCCCATCCAGGTAGTACATAAATAAATTGCATGTCTGGAGAGCAAACTCCCAAGACATTTGTCGCAATTTCATTTTTTCTTGTACGGTACCTAGGTATATCACCCTCTTGCACATTGACCTTGATATAAGTCCCATCAAGGGCACCAAGGCAATTCTTAACAATTTAAATAAATAGTCAGTTATTTACTACCACCCTAAGAAAATCAAAATAAAGAAATTATAAGTGTACAATTACATTACCTTGAAATATTTCCAATGATCATCCGTGCTATTTTCAGGGATTGGCTCTGGCCGCTTTAACAAAAGTGCTTGACATCGTAACAAAGAGAGCAACACTTTGTTAACAACTCTGCTTACAGTCTCTCCCGACCTCATGAGTTGTCTCTGTATTATTCTATTCTTAACGTCATGTGCCAATATATGCAAGAAGATAGCTAATTGTTCTTCTATTGTCATGTTCTTAGTTGGTTCTAGTCGACCGGTCTCCCTAACCATATGGCATAAATTGTGGAAAGTCCTTCGATCCATACGGATGTTCTCAATGCACAATCGATCATTTTCAAACACTATTCTATTTAAGTTGACATGTCTCACTATATGCCTCTTGTAAGCATCCTCCCATTTTCTCTTTCTTGTAACTTTTAGCTCTAAAATTATCATAATAAATATCATAGTCATCAGTAACAACAACCGATCCATCATATCCAGTTGAATTATCAAATAGATGAGTACCCTTCTATCTTTTGTCAAAGAAAGTCGGTCCATTTTCTGACATTGAAAATAAACAACATATTAATAACATATTATTTAACCTAAACCAACAAATATATATAAACAAACAAATAGAAGCTAAAAATTCCGTGCTAAAATGCCACCTACCAAATTAACTTCTGATGTCAAAGCTCAAAAGTAGCCAAAATTTTGCATGTTATTGTCTCGGACCCCATGATAAGTTACAATGAGTACAATGCAATGGTTTATGTTGGATTTATTAGTTCATAATTCGGACTTGAGCTATCCTCCTTTTAGACATGTATAGATTCATAGTGAGCTGGACAATAGGTTTCTTTTTAAGAACACCTAGATCATCCTCAACAATAAATTAACAGAGATTAAATTAACAGAGATTTGCTCCTAACAAATTATCCATATTTACGTATGATAAATTAACAGAGATTTGCTCCTAACAAATTATCCATATTTACACAAATTCCTTCCACAGATTATCCATATCAAAAAATACCCAAAATAAATTCTCCAAAATTTCTCTCCCGAATCCCTAAAAAAAATACCCAGATCTCAAATCAAAACCTAATCACCAAATCAAAACATCATCATAAAAAATTAACAGAAATTTAACCCAAAAAACCAAAAAAACCCAAAAAAATTGAATAAATAGAAATCATACCTAGATGAGAGCGTGAGAGAGAGAGGGAGAGAGATCCGAGCGAGAGAGAGAGAGATCCGAGCGAGGGAGAGAGATCCGAGCGAGAGAGAGAGGCGTGCGCTCTTTTTTCCGAGAGAGAGAGAGAGAGTCCAGAGAGAGAGAGAGAGAGAGAGAGAGAGAGTCCAGAGAGAAAAAGAGCGTCGAGAGAGAGAGAGAGAGAAATAATCGGGTTTTTAAAAAAAAAATCAGTGGCAAACTCGTAAATAGGTTAAGTTTTTTGCTGATTTTATTCCCAGGTGAAAAAAAATATACCCACCTATTTGCTTGGGAATAGGTTTCCTACATTTCATGGGTAAACAATTTACCCTGGCATTCTGAATTCCTAGGCATAAATTTGAATAGGACAAACCAAACATGGGAATTGTTTTCCCATCCCAAATTTTTCCGGGCATAATTTTTTTTTCCGCGTACCAAACGGCTCCTTACAGATATTGCGAGGTTCTCTTCTATAGTGTGTGTGTGTGTGTGGTGTGTATGGTTCTACAATTTTTTGCGGACATTTTGTGAAATCCCATTGTCCCCTATAGTTCAGATTCTCCAGTAAACCATATCATGATCTACCACTTACAGACATTGCGAGGTTCTCTTCTAGAGTTTGTGTGTGTCTGTGGTGTGTATGATCCTACAATTTGTGGACATTTTGTGAAATCATTCCTAGAACTAAACTGGTAACACTACGAAGACCTTGCCATTCCAAAGTTGTAAAGTGTTTTCCTAATTTCTATTTCAGGTGGAACCAATTCATGAACACGGAGATGAAGTTGACGGGTTGTCCCATAAGGTGGCTGAATTGTATGCTTAGTAGCTTCGCAGAGGCGGCGGCGATCTGAATGTTTCAATGTGGCAGCAGCTACTTTCGTTGCCTAAAGGGGGCATTAAGCTATCAGTTACATACTTGATGTGTTCATATAGACATAACTCTATAATTAGCACATGTTTTGTAATAATTGACAATTCCATGCCTGCAGGCTATATATTGCCTACAGAAATTGTTCTTTAGGAGGAAAAACATTCACTCAGTGTACTATATTTTTGTTCTTGATTTTGATATAAATGTCAACTTTTTTAATCTTATATTCTCATAATTTACATGATCCCACAGTTATGGGAATGTGCAGCCATTTGTGCTTTTCCTGGGGACCTCTTTCGAAAGTTAGAAACAGAAACTGGATTCTTCTGAGTTTCTAGGGAACTCCTCGTTTGGTACACTGTTATGTAATCGTAATCGTAGTCGTAGTGTAATCAAATGAAAAAAATAAATATTTTTTATTTGATTATATTGATAAAAAAAATTTATTTGATTATATTGCGATTACGATTATATTACAGTGAATTAAACAGGGTTCTATGAAACTAGTAGAAATTTCAGTTGCGGTCAAATTTGAGCTGGCCCGGTCAATGTCTACGACTCAGCTTGGCCCACAATTTCTTTTCAACTTGGACTTGGCTTAGCCCGTCTCAGACCAGGTTCCGGGCCGGACAGGATTTTGGATTTTTTTAAAATCAATCATGCTCAATTCTATGAGCGAAATCAACTACTTTCGGGTGCTCTCATCTACACTAAGCTTCCTCAACTTCTCCTACATTTCACTGCAACAAATCCTAAAGCATCACTACTTGTAGTACCAAGCCTTCAGTGTATAAGGACTTTTAAAGGATGAACGTGCAAATACAACCAGAACTTATCTTGGAGAAAAGATGTCACTTTAATTTAAAACAAACGTACCTTTTTGATGATTTTATTCTTCATCTCATAGTTGGTAGCTTCCAAGATCATCCTTCCAGAAAGTCTCCTAGCTAACTGAATGGCAGAGAAATTTTGAAAATCAATCAAAGATTTACATAAGTTTAAATTTTAAACTGTATAATAAATAGAAACTTCCATCTCTAGTTCAAAAATCTTTGAAAAAGTTAGCACGGTGCCACACTATTAAAAGAAAATTTGACTCAGCGTCACAAGAAAGTGAAATTCAGGATAAACACTAACAGTAACCATGAACAAACTGGCCCTATATATAGCAGCAGCAAGTGCAGCAATGGAAGACTGGGTATCTTAATAATCAATAGTTCTTTATATTCTGGACCGTTGCAAGTAAAGTACGACCAATTTATCGGCTTAAAGTCATTTTAAAAAAAAAACCACTGTTCTGAAGAACAGATTATCGTAAACATGAGACCACACCCCAACTTATCCACTTACCTCCATCAGGTAGTGATCATCATCATCTATGTAGCTGTGATGGAATAATAGTTAAAGGGGAAAATGAGAAGAACCTGACATCCTTCATCAAATTTTTACGACATATAACTTAAAGTTCACATTAACCAAGCAAGGAAAGCATAACATTAATTAATATGAATCAGAGAGCCTTAATATGAAACAAATCCCCAAAAGGAAGAGTTTAATTGAAACCCATAAACACATAAGAGGAAAGAACATGTAGGTGTCATACTCACCACCAAAATGAAACATTATCCAATGGAGGAGAAAATTACCCACAAGTCCCAAACTATGAAACTGACAACACCATCATCTACAAATAAAAATTCTTGTTTTTTCGCACATGTGATTAACTTGATATCAATACTATTATAGTTTAATAGCAACAAGTTAGATCCTGAAATGATATTAGTACTATCGCTTGAACCTCTCTTCATATACATGAGAATGGCCAACATACTCATGAGATATCTATAAACAAAGAACAACCATTAAACAATTCATCTATAAACAACCATTAAATTAAGGGGGTTCTGTGATGCTCAACAAAGAACAATTTTATGAAAAAATATTCACCATTAAATAGTTCATCTATAAACAATCATTAAATTGTTCAACTGTATAAATATTTGATTTTATCCCAATAAAATCGATCGAATCAACGAAACCCCTAGAAATAGTGTATCAGTGCTCATTTATATATGACATGGACAAATATTTCATGGCCACCACAACCTTAGAAATCAATCGAAGACCAAGGAACCCTAATTAAATCAAAGACCAAGGAACCCTAATTAAAATCGAAGAGAAAGAGAGATTTGGGTGGATTTAAGAGAGATTTGGTACTGCATCTCGTTTGATGACTTCTTTCGTAGCTCCAACACGTAGTTGTGTGCCCCTAAAAATTATCAAGCACAAACAAATCGAAACCCTAAACCTAATTTTTGAAATAAAGGGAGAAGTAAAACACTAGATAGCTTAGCTCACCCATCGTAGATCTCCCATGTGTTCCCTCTCTGGCTAGGGTTTTTGAAATTGAAGAAGGAGAAGTGGAGGCGGCTTGATGTAGAAGGAAACCTGGCGGTGGTAAGTGTACGATAACAGAGCCGGAAACCTAATTTTTGAAATAGAAGGCGAATTAAAACCCTAGCTGGCTTAGCTCACCCATCATAGATCTCTCGTGTGTTCCTCCTCTGGCGACTGGATAGAGAATGAGGCCTGGCGGTGGTGAGAGTGGCATGGTAGTGGTGACATCGCGGGTAAGATTGGTGGTGGCAGAGGCCCAACCACATTTTGGGATGGCTGCGAGTGTTGGTGGGAGAGTACTCAGGGTGATTTCACTTTTGTAACACTTCTATTATTTTAGAAGAGGGGAAAATTGAGGAGGGAAGTGAAATTAAAGAGAGAACCCTCAAATTTGGCAATACTTTCTTCCTTCAACCAACCAATAATTAAATAATAAATTAACTATAATATTTGTATTATAATTTATGCCAAGTAAAATACTAAACTAAAATTCAAATATTGACTTATAATCCAATAGTTAATCCTAAATTCAAATTTTGACCAAAAAATTATCCGGGTGTTTTTTCATTTCCCGCCAAACTATTTGGGACAGGCTGAAATTCTATTTGGGACGGACATAAAGTTCAGTCCAAAATAAGTAAATATTATCAGGGTCGAAAAATAATGCGTCCTAAATGATGTTACTTTGTGTCCCAAATAATATTATTTAGGACTCATAAAAATTGTTTATCAAATAATGTCGTCCCAAAAGGTCACTTTTTTTGTAGTGCTCTCTCTGACATTGGTGCCGTCCCTGGAATCAAATCGATAGTGAATTCTCTCTCTCTCTGGGGGCATGCCTGAAAGCTCTTCGAAAAATACGTCAGGAAACTCTTCTACAACTCTGGGAAACTGAACTGCTGCTGCTACGGCCATCCGCAATACTGGGAAAGAAGGTTTTACTCCGCCTGGAGAAAATGAAAGCTCTGGCTCACCGAAAATACTAAAAATAATCTTGCCGACATGGCAATCTATACTAGCGTACTGGTCCCTCAACCAATCCATTCCTAGGACCACATCATAATCGGCCATCGAAAACTCTATCAACCTAGCGGGAAACTATCTACCGCTGACTACGATTCGACACGAGGAAAATACCCTATCTACACCCACAAGTCCGTTACCAGTAAGTATATTAAGCCTTACTGATAATGACTCGGGCTCCAGTCCTATCTGTGTCGCAAATCGTGCAGACATAAATGAATGCGATGCACCTGAATCAAATAATACTGATGCAGGAAAAGAGTTGTCGAGAATGGTACCTGCCACCACCTCACCTGATGCCAACTCCTCCTCTACGGCCAAAGCCATCACTTGACCGTGCCCTCTGGGTGCTGTTCCCCTCTGCTGGAAACCTCTCTGGCGGTTCTGAACCTGAGCTTGGACCTGGGCATACTGCTGCGGTCGCTGCTGCTGGAATGCCTGAGCCTGAGGCGGCAATGGTCTCGAAGGCTGATACTGCTGCAGCTGCACTGGTGCTGGTCCCCTCACTGAGGAACTAGTCTGGGCCGATGAGGATGAACCGGCTCTCTGTGGGCAGGACCCTATCATGTGATCCGGTGCCCCACAAGCCAAACACAATCCTTGTGCTCGGCGACATTCTGACACTACATGCCCTGGCTTTCCATAATGAGTGCAGTCCATTGTGGAAGACTGCCTCCGCTTTTGCTGCTGAGGATAAGTCGGAGTCGAATGCTGAACCGACGTAACTGATGCTGCCCTCCTCGGAGCCCCAATGGTCAAGGCCCTAGCTGCCGGGGCTGGGGCTGAAGACTGGATCATCTGACCATGGGACCGCTTCCGTCCTCCAGTTCTGTCTATAATTCTCTGCGAGGTATACTCATGCCTCTTAGCTGCCCGCAAAACAGCATCAAAGGTCTGATGCTCAAACTGCTCCACTGCTAGAATGATCTCTAGGTGGAGTCCCTGCTGGAACTGCTGCTCTCGATCAAACTCGGTTGCCACCAAAGTGGAAGCAAACCGACTCAGTCTTGAAAACTCGGCCGCATATCCATCGACCGCCCTGCTCATCTGCCTGAGATTGGTGAACTTCGTCTGTACGTCATGCCGAGCCACAGCATCGAAGTACTTGATCTGAAACTTGTCACTGAATACCGCCCACGGAACAGGCGTTGCCAAACCAACTGCTATCATCGCCCACCAGGTGTGGGCTAGGTCCAATAACTGTAGACGTACCACAGCTATCTTCTCTCCTTCTGCAGTCTTGGCTGCATCTAAGATAATCTTAATGTCCTGGAGCCACGCATCGGCTGCAATAGCGTCTTCACTACCATCAAAGAAGGGAGGGTTGAGGCGCTTGAAACTGCTAGCCGTACTGTTTCCTTGATAACCAACACGGCCCATGGCATCCTGTACTGCCTGGTGTGGGGCATCGCCCCGACGATCTTGAGATGCAAGCAATGTCCTGATGAGACCCACCAAGGTGCCATCGTCAGGCTCTGCAGGCTGGACTGGCTGAGCTGGGGGCTCGAGGTCCCCGGAATGCATGACTCGGGAGGCCACTCCAGAGTGCTGGGTTTGGTCTCCAGGTTGCTGCTGGTCCACTGGAGGTGCTCTGCCTTGCTGATCGGTAGGACCAGGAATAATGCCGCTTAAGGAAACGACATAGGGAACAACAAGAAAGGACCATGATAGATCGAAGATATAAACATGTGATCAGGTCAAGGATTCTGAAAGATCAGAAGTCACGAGTAGAGATCAAAGGCGAGTGCTGATTGAGACATCTATCCGGTAAAACCCTCACACATCTTGATCTACAAGATCTGCATGGGCCACCACTTAAACCGTGTCACGCCCCAGAACCAGAATACTGGAGAGCGGGGGACAGACACAGCCAGCTACGTACATTGACGTGAATCTCACATCACAATACGGTCACGGCTGTCTAGATGCATGAGGGTTTACTACAAGCCATCAGTCTCTTAAGGTCAATAACAAGCCTAGTGTCTCAATCTTAAGCAACAAGTAGATATAACAAGATGGTAGATCATCAGACATATAATGTAAGACATCCCATACATTACATATTCAGATGATCATGAAGCTAGTCATACAAAATACGAAGACTAGCAAGAGTTTAAGTCATACATGATCAACCTTAGGATTTGTCAATCATGCTACAGCCCGTAGGCAGACAGTAATTAAAGTTGCAAACGAGCTAACACTTGCTCGGCGGCTAAACGCCTCAAAAGAATATTTTTACGAGGGAGTGGAAGAGCAAAATAAAACCCACTCGTTGCCGGGATTCCTTCTAGTGTTCACCATCTGGCAGGAAGGTTGGGAGATCCTCGGTAGCTGCTCCGAAATCTGGCCATACAAAACCAGCTGGGTTAGACCCCAGAAGAGCAAGCACCACAAAGGAGGCTTCACTTAAGAACTAAAACCAGCATGTCAGCACATAAATCATAGATGAAATAACATAAGACATGAGTTAAAGAAAACATGATGATAAACGATAAGATAACTAAAGGACTATTCCGGTAACCAAGTTACAACCCGTAAACCAAATAAGGACCGGGGTTGTAACCCTTCACCTGAACAGAACTTAGCCTCGAACCAATTATCGATAAAGTAAAGCATAAATAAGCATGTCCGGAGATATCCATGTACCGGATCTGGGCAAGACTAGACAAGATAGGACTCCATCCATCATTCACGGCCAAGCAAAGAGTACGACTTGATACTTAACTAACCAGGGTTATCACAAGCTTAGTTACTAGCAAGATACAATGAGGTACGCCTACGGCCACAAGCCCTGCAGACTATCCAGGTTATCCAGACGCAAGGTTCAAGCTTAGAGTTATCATGCCTTGTAAGGTGACTTGGATGCAACATATGACAGTGTGTATAGTAATTGTTTCATGTAGTGCCCCACATAACAGTGAGCTAGAAATGTGCCCTACTCGTCGGCAGGCTACAAGTCCATCAAGGAAGGCGCCCAGATAACGGGATTGCTTGTAGCCGGAATACCTCTCTATATGCTCTACTTGATCAATCTAGTCATTAACCTAGTCAGATTTGGTATGAATCCCTGACCGTGGTAACCAGGAATACATGTCCTAGACATGATGCGAGACAAGACTGGTTGCTTATACAAGCATCTTCAATATAATTACCCACGGTGTCAAGAATTCACTTAGCATGTCAGGTTAGCCGTCGCAACAGCGTATCAAGGTTATCATGTCAAGATTACTTGTCAAGGGTGCACCACGGCGGGTCGCCATCATGTCATATTACTTATCAAGATTACTTATCAAGGCAAGGGTGCGCCACGACGGACCACCATCAAGAATTATCATGTCAAATTACTTGTCGAGAGTGCACCACGGCGGGTCACCAATCATGCAATTCCATCAGTAAGCCTTGTTCTGATTAACATTCATAAATACTGTCATGATCATATCGGGTTCATGTCAAGTTTACATCAAAGGCGTAAGGATATAAAATGGCTGCAAATTCATAAAAAGAGAATATGGGGACATAAGGCACCCAAGGGGGAGCAAGGGGTAGCGTACGCTCAGGACAGCGTACGCAAGGGGCATGCGTACGCTCAAGACAGCGTACGCTCAGGCCAGGGCACGCTCAAGTCTGCGTACGCTCAGACCAGGGCACGCTCAAGTCTGCGTACGCTCAGGCCAGGGCATGCTCAAGTCTGCGTACGCTCAGGCTAGGGCACGCTCAAGTCTGCGTACGCTCAGGCCAGGGCACGCTCAAGTCTGCGTACGCTCAGGCCAGGGCACGCTCAAGTCTGCGTACGCAAGACATACGCTTCCAACAGGAAGCGTACCCAAGTCTGCGTACGCAAGAGACACGCTTCCAACAGGAAGCGTACCCAAGTCTTCGTACGCAAGAGACACGCTTCCAACAGGAAGCGTACCCAAGTTTGCGTACGCAAGAGACGCTTCCAACAGGAAGCATACCCAAGTCTGCGTACGCTGCGCTAAAGAGCGCGCGCAGCTCAGTGGCGTAAGCTAAAAAGCTTGGCACACTGCTCACTGTCTTCTCCAAACCAACAAGAACTTCATGGTTAAATTCAAAGCTTCAAAAGTTCATAACTTGGTCAAAACAAGTCCAAATCCAACTTTTCAAAGGTCAAAATTGGGTAGAAGAAAATTTTCCACCACATGGAACCATCAAAACTTAAAAATAAAGAAGTTTGATAGATCAAAACCACCAAATCCGAAAAATAACTAATTTCTAGATCTACAAGATTTAAAGCCTCAAAATGGAAAATGACAAGTTCTAATGTGTCTTAGAAACATGAGGAGAAGCTAATGGAACAATAAAATGGGATCTCTTGTGGAAGCAAGTTGCACTTGCCTATGGGTGTGGAGAGTTGGGTGGAGGAAGAAGAAGAAGAAATTAATGGAGGAAGTAATGAAGAGAGAGAATGTTGGTAGAATTTTTAATGAGGGTGGGATGTGGTGTGTTGAGGGTGGAGCATAGGCTAATGTGTTCCAATACACATTAAACTAAACCAAACCAACCCAAACCAATTAAAATCGAGCCATATCAAAACCCAAAATACGAGAATACCGAAATTTCACAAGTTGAGAAAAATAAAAACATGCCCAAAAATCCATATACGAGTATAAATACGAAATACGGGAAATATGGAAAAATGAGGGTGACATTCAGCGCATGTATCTCACAACAGGATACTATTTGCCACTTAAACGACAGACGACTGTGGAGTGTTGAAGATGGGCAATGGAGATGTGTCAAAGGCAGTTGCCGTTGGAGATGTGCATTTGAGGACGAAGACGGGTGCAGTTCTTGTTCTCAAAGACGTTCGTCATGTCCCTGATATCCGTTTCAACCTGGTGTCGGTTGGAAGGTTGGATGATGAGGGATTCTTCAGTCTCTTCGGGAATAGTCAGTGGAAGCTTTTTAGAGGTTCGATGGTGATTGCCAGAGGAAGCAAGAAGTCCGATCTCTACTATATGGAGGGGAGTGCACAGGGATCACAGGAGGTGAATGCCGTCAGTGATACGTCTACCGAGTTGTGACACAGGCAGCTCGGCCATATCAGCAAGAAGGGGATGAGCTACTTGGTGAACATGAAGGTGATTCCAGGGCTCAAGTCTACGAAGTTGGAGAAGTGCACGTACTGCTTAGCTGGGAAGCAAAATAGGATGTCTTTCCAAAGTCACCCAAGTTCAAGGAAGCCGACATTGCTCGAGTTGATTCACTCGGATGTCTGCGGTCCTATAAAGGTAAAATCTATTGGTGGTGCTTCTTACATTATAACTTTTATTGATGACTGTTTCAGGAAGGTTTGGGTCTATGCCTTAAAGACCAAGGATCAGGTGCTACCTACTTTCAAAAGAGTTTCAGGCCTCTGTTGAAAGAGAGACGGACAAGAAGTTTGTCACGACCCGCACCCGCTATAAGGGCACGTGCACGTGACAACGCCCAGCCCTCATCGTAAAAACGGCAGGGAACGCTGTAGGTTTTCTACTCTAAACAGTTTATATATATATATCAAAACCTGTCGAGAATATGGTCAACTCCGAACGGAGGACAAGCAATGAATATATATGAATGCTCAATCACAACTCTAAGATGATAAAGTAAAGACTGAAAGATAAAGACAACAAGACGATAATAAAATAATAACCTGTCAAGTCCAACACAAGAATATATACAAGTCCAAGTCTCTAATACAAACCATAATAATAACAGTCTCAAAAGTAGCTGGAGACAAGGTCCAGTACAAAAGACCTACTCTAACTAAGCAAGTGGTAAGGTCTCGTCAGGCGGAGCTAAGCCCTGCTGGACCAACGTCTCCAAGTCTATGTCCACTACATCATCCGGACCATAGTAGGTACAGTAATCTCCATCGTCAGCATCTGTAATATTTGTCAACATATCCTGTCAGGATGGAACGAGTACAATCTACTAACAACAGTTCACAAGATATGACAAAAGCTATAAGACTGTAAATAGAGAGTATATACAAAAAAAATCATGGAATGTACATATGAGTATCATGGCGAGGTAAGCTGTAAAACTAGAGCTAGAACAAGGCAAGTAAACTGATCATGGCATGTACGAGAATCAAGAATCATATATCTAGGTGTGTGAGTACTAGCTACAATATATGGCCGGCTTGGGTCTGCACAAGGTCTACTGATCAGCCAATCCTACGTGGAGTGTAGGATTGGTAGCATTCAAGGTCTACAAGAATAAACAAGGCGAATAATGGCCACACATCTACACTAGTACTCCCCGTCCCCGACTGGTAGAGTGGATCCAAGCAAGACACGTTATGACACGAGATTCTACGAGAAGGGAGCAAGTTTCCTCGAGAATCGGTGTCCATATATTGCACAAGAACTACAAGGGGCTTGCACAAGATATACCAAGATAACGAGGAATAACATCTCATGTCGGGATCCATGAATACCAATCCGTGTGACCAATGTGTCGAGAACAAGCATATCTACACTAGTTACATGAATTATAACAATCATCGTAAATTAGAAAAGTATCAGAGAATGTACTCGCCTGTAATATGGTATGATATGTCAACTGGAGCAAATGCAGCGTCTCGAGGACCTATAGAGAACAAGACGTATCAATACTACGTTTAGGAAGTAAAGTCAAATCAAAATTAAACCCTATTAAGTCATTCTAGGTCAAGACACGTCAAACTAGACTGTACGAGGTCAACCTAAGTCATATTAGGTCTAACCAGGTCAAACTGGGTCAATGCAAGTCAAACGAAATTAATCTAGGTCGATTTGAGTCAACAGTTGACTTACAGTTGAGTTTTGGTCAACTGGTCAACTCTGGTCAACTCTGGTCAACCCTAGGTCAATCCTAGGTCAATGGTGACTAATAGTTGACTTTTGGTCAACTACACAAGTCTAATAGAATTTGGGACTAAATTGGGTAAAGTGTTGACCCATAGTTGACTTTTGGTCCAAAAAGTCAACCGTGGTCAACCGGGGTCAAGACTAGGTCTAGACGACTATTTCTAATCATTATCAACCTCTACAACCCATATCCAAGTCCATCTTGGACTTCGAAATCCAAATCTTGGCCGTAGGCCAATTTTCTAATTTATCTTTTCTAAGGTAAATTTCTAGCCTAGGTGGAAACCTAGTTAGCCTACCTACGCTTGGTATTTTGACCCGTGCTCCCTAGGGTAGTAAGATACTAGCCTATACATATATTACCTACCAAGATACCTAAGTAAAGTGGACGTCTAGTCCATGATACGGCCCATTGCCGATATCTTGAATATTTCAAGATACACAATGGTACGACGTGATACCGACGCCCTACAATCCTGATTTCCACTTGGGAGCCTACCCGCAAAATCTAATTCATATAATCTAGGTCTACGCCAAGTTTCATCGCGATCCGATACTCGGAGCTCAAATTCTCCTTCTAACTCGATTTCTTCTAAAATCCTCTTCTAGCTCTTACTCTAATTCCTCTTCTAATTTCTTCTTCCCTTTCTAATTCTTCTAGCTTCTTCTAATTCTCTTCTTCTCCTCCTTACTAATTCCTATTCTTCTTTCCTATTCTCTTCTAATCTTCTTCTCATTCTTTTCCTAACTTCTTCTATTCTTTCCTTCTACTTCTCTTCTAACTCTTTTAATTTCTCCATTTCCTCCTAACCTTTCTTCTTCTAATTCTTCCTAAACTTCTTCTAATTCCTCTATGTATCTATCTATCTATATATATATATATATATATATATATATATATATATATATATATATATATATATATATATACAATGGGAGGGGGTTTATAGGCTAAAAAGGGGGGCTAAATAGGACCTAAAGGGGGGGGGGGGAACTGCTGCTGTTACTGCAGCAGTAGCTGATGCTACTGCAGCTCTCCTAGCTGCTGCTGCAGCTGCCCTCTTCTTCTTCTTCTCGTCTTCCTCCCTCTCATCTATCTCTCTCTATATATATCTATATATATATATCTATCCACCTATCTATCTATCTATATATCTATATATATATATATATCTCTATACTCTAACACACACACATCTATATATATATATATATATATATATAAATACACTCACACACATATATCTACATGTATACAAATACACACACACACACACACACATATATATATATATATATATATATATATATATATATATATATATATATATATATATATATATATATATATATATAAATATAAATATAGACACACACACAAACACACACTCACTCCCACACACAACCACCACCACTCTCATGACAACACCACCACCACTCTCATTCCTCTACACACACACAAATTCAAATATATATATATATAATAAATGCATATATATATATATATATATATATATATATATATATATATATATATATATATATATATATATATATATATATATACATTTATACATATACCATTCTAATTAGAAAACCCCCAAATAATCCCTAACCTAGATTTCTAGGGAATCCTACAAAATTTGTGGACAAAGTGTAGAGAATCTCTCCCTCTACAATTATTGTGAAAGCAATAAATGGAGAAGAGTAATAAATAGGGAATAAATGTCATACCTAAAGTAGGTTTCTTGGAGGAAAGAACTTTGGGAAGAAAAAGAAAATTAGAGAGAGAGAGAGAGAGAGAGTTTACTTGTGAAGAAGAAAAGGGGGGGATGTCCACCTTGTGGCCGGCCATGTGGGGGGAGGGGGATATTGGGTTTAGGTGAAGCCCATTAAGCCTCCAAACCCAATAGACTTAGGTTGGGTTGGTTCAGGTTCGATTTGGTTCGTTTCGGTCTAATTTCTAAATACTAATTAAGCTCTAAAATGACTAATTAAGCCATGGAAATAGGGTTTATAGTTTCTAGCCTAATTAGGATGGTAGGTGGGCCAAGCCCAGCTAGTATGTGGGTCCCACTAGGGTCCAGGCTACCCGGGTCTCCAATTTGAGTCCGAATTGGATAAAATCCAAACCAAACCAAATAAATTCCAAAAAATTATATAAAATAAATAAAAATTCTTAAAAATTATAAAACTTGAAAAATAATGAAAATACCCCTAATTCGAAAACTGGGGGTGATAAAGTTATTGTGTGTTTGATCCGACAACGGCGGCGAATACATTGGTCCCTTTGATGCTTATTGCAGAGAATAAGGGATACGACACCATAAGACTTCGCCCAAGACACCTCAGCTCAATGGTGTAGCGGAGCGCATGAACAGGACGCTGATGGAGAGGGTGCGATGTTTGTTGTCAGAAGTGTACTTGCCGGACAGTTATTGGGGTGAGGCTCTTCTCACAGCTGTTTATGTTATTAATTTATCTTCTAGTGCTCCTTTGCAGGGTGATGTGCCTGACAAAGTATGGTACGACAAAGAACCGTCATACAATCACCTGCGAGTGTTTGGTTGTAAGGCCTTCGTACATGTATCGAAGGACGATAAGTCCAAACTTGAGCCGAAGACGAGGTGATGCTTCTTTGTTGGCTACGGTTGGGAGGAGTTTGGCTATAGACTCTACGATCCAGTGGGAAGAAAGTTCTACAGAAGCAGGGACATGGTATTCATCGAAGATCAGACCATGACCATCACTCAGGATTCCGAGATGCCTTCTGAGGCTAAGGAATTGCCTGAGTTAGAGTCATTTCACTTTGAGCAGTTTCCAGAGGACATCGCAGAGGATCCAATTATGGAGGAGCCAGTACATGGAGTTGCTTCCAACCTTGATCATCAGCCTGCTGATGGTGGTTAGGGTGTCCCTCAGGAGGATGAGCATGCCGGAGAGGCGGTTCCTGAAGAGTAGGAGGCTGTTGGTATATAGTCAGCACCAGTGGCTCCACTGAGAAGGAGCGACAAAGAGCGTCGACCATCTACGAGATACTCATCGAATGAGTATGTGCTATTGACTGACGAAGGAGAGCCCAAAAGTTTTACAGAGGCTATGGAAGGCGAACAGAGGCAGGAGTGGATGGAGGCTATACAAGAGGAGATAAGTTTCTTACACGCCAATTCCACTTATGAGCTGGTACGGTTGCCAAAGGGCAAGAAGGCTTTGAAGAATCGATGGGTGTTTAGAGTAAAGCAGACGGATGATGCTACTCGCCCTCGATACAAATCGAGGCTGGTAGTTAAAGGCTACGGTCAGCGAAAAGGCGTGAATTATGATGAGATCTTTTCGCTAGTCGTCAAACAGTCGTCTATTCAGGTGGTGCTAGCATTGGCAGCCAGTTTTGACTTGGAGGTCGAGCAGATGGACGTGAAGACTGCATTCCTCCACGGTGATCTTGAGGAAAAGTTATACATGGAGCAGCCAGAAGGATTCTGTGAGAAGGACAAGTCACATTTAGTCTGCCGGTTGAAGAAGAGCTTGTATGGTCTGAAGCAGGCTCCGAGGCAGTGGTATAGAAAGTTCGAGTCGTTTATGGGGGAGCATGGTTATGCACGGACGACGTTGGACCATTGGGTATTTGTGAGATACTTTGCCGAGGATGATTTTATCATTTTATTGCTCTATGTTGATGACATGCTATTAGTGGGTCAGAATGCCACTAAGATAGCGGAGTTGAAGCGCCAACTGGGCGTGGACTTCTTTATGAAGGATTTGGGTGCAGCAAAGACTATTCTTGGGATGGAGATCAGCCGAGAGAGAGTCCAGCTGCTACACTTGTCCCAAAAAAAGTACATTCACCGGGTACTTCAGCGTTTCGGGATGGACGGGTCGAAAAAAGTGAGTTGCCTCCTTGCGGCTCACTTTAAGTTCACTGAGGAGCAGTGTCCATCTACCGAGGACGAAAAAGAAGATATAGAGCGGGATCCATATGCCTCAGCTGTGGGAAGTTTTATGTATGCTATGGTGTGTACGAGGCCAGACATCGCTCATGCAGTTGGCACAGTTAGCAGATACCTTTCAAATTTTGGAAGTGTACATTGGAGTACGGTCAAGTAGATTCTACGGTACCTTCAGGGCACTACTGATTGGAGACTTTCTTTTGGTGATGACGAGCCGAAGCTGGTTGGGTATACCGACGCTGATATGGCTGGAGATGTAGACACGAGACGATCGACTTCGGGATATGTGATGATGTTTGCTGGAGGAGCGGTATCGTGGCAGTCACGGTTGCAGAAGTGTGTTGCCTTGTCGACGACAGAGGTAGAGTACATTACGGCGACGAAGGCTTGCAAGGAGTTGCTGTGGTTGAAAAAGCTGTTGCATGAAATGAGGCTGAAGCAATAGCAGTATACTTTGCTTTGCGATAGCCAGAGTGTCATTCACCTTGTGAAGAACTAGACATTTCATAGTCGGTCCAAGCACATTGAGACTCGGTATCATTGGATATGAGATGTGGTTGAGAAGAAGGACACGATGCTTGAGAAGGTTCATACTGATGACAATGGAGCGGACATGCTCACGGAGGTTCTACCAAGGGAAAAGTTTGAGTACTGCAGGCGGATCGTCGGGATGACGAGTTTCTCCACCTAGTTGTGAAGGGAGAGATTTGTTGGAGTGGGTGGGGTTTCCAACCTATGTGGAGAATACCCCTGAGAGCGACGAGCGCCATCTGTGTATCGGAGAAGCTCGGGGAGTGCATGGATCCTATTTTGGAACATATATGGTAAGGAAATATATGATTGGATTTCCATATTTACTTTGATCATATATTTATGATTGGACCCTTCATATAGTAGCTTTTCATATAATTGGGTTTCCAATTATGGCAAGCCAATTATGATTGGATTTTCATTAAATATATGATTGATGCATATTGGAAGTTTCCATATATATTGGCCTTCCATGTATGGATTACCAAGGGCTTATAAAAGGGTGAAACATGCTAGTTGGAAAATCATCTCAAAACAAGAGTGCTTACAATCTTTGAGAGAGAGAGAGAGAGAGGATTAAGGACTATTGTGAAGGAGAGATTGCTTCGAATAATTTTTTGGCATCTCTTGTTCTTCGGAGTCCGCAATCAATTTTTTTTTCTTTCAAGTGAGTTGTGGTGATCCGTATTGGATCGGGAGGAGCTTGTAGAGGGTGTATTCTCTTTATTCCATTAGTGGAGGTTCTTCAGGGTTGGACTCCGATCGTCCCGTGGTTTTCTCCGCAAGGATTTTTCACGTCAAAAATTTTTGTGTCTGCGATTGTGTTTGGCATTTTTGGTTTCTGTGCTTTTGCTTGGTTCTCTCGCAGGACTTTCTGGTTTGGGGGAACGGTTTTCGCGCTTCGTTCCCAACACGAAGTTCCAAGTCTTGTTCGGCTTACCCCAGAATCGATCCTGGTGGATGGAGATCCAACCAAGCAGTTCATATCCTCCTAAAGTATCCAAGCAATCTCGCATCCTCATCTAAGATGAGAATAGTGAATTTACTCCTTTTTTTTTAATTCTGTTAAATATTTTATTGACGCTATGACCAAATAAACTAACTAATCAACAATTAGTGAAAGACGTAGGTGATGGACGTAAGGAGACCTATCTACACATAACGCTGGGGACAAGTCTGTTGGAGCTACTAAAAAAATGGTGATTGGAGGACGATGAGTTAGCGGCTGCTCATCGATATGTTATGTTAAATATCAAAATAGTATACTAACTCTACATCTTATTAACTCAATGTATTTAAGGATAAAGTTATAATGAATGAACCTAATATTAACGAGGAGGAACTTCAAAAAGATGTTGATAGTAAATTTACATCCTGGTTTGACAAATATGTAAGCAACTAAATTGCACCTAATTGCTTATTCAAATCTGGATGATAGGGACCGAACTCGGCCCGAATTCAGTCCCTGGCCGAGTTCGGTCCAAGCTCGGATATATATATTTTGTGACAAAACCTTCGGCAATGTCCAAAATGAAGTCTGACCGAGTTCGGTTCGGTCGTCGGCTGACGAGTTTTGGATTTTAATCAGCACAGTAGATTTCGTGTGGATGACCAAAATTTGTGCCTGACTATTTTAGGATTTTCTATGACATAAAATAGGGTTTCTCAACCTATTTATATGCGTTGAGGATGGAGGCATAGGAGGAGCACACACGGGAGATTCGAGGGTGCTTGTCCACATAAAACTAAGAGAAAATTCGCACTTTGCTCTTAGATCTTATCGTTCTAGACAACATGAAGAGGAGATCTGTGCGAGAAATCGTCATCTTCGTATAGGGAGATCGCTACGAGGTGGGTGAGTGATTTCATTGTAATTTTCTGTTTCCTTCTTGAGTTCGGTGAGGGGTTGAACCTTAATTTGGACAAATGGTTTAACAAGTTTGTATTCAATCTTGTAATTTTACTTGAGTTTATAAATATTAGGATTTGTCTAGGTGACACGATCCCCGAAAATACTGTGTTCTCTGCACTTTGCTCTTAGAGCTTATCGTTCTAGACAACATGAAGAGGAGATCTGTGCGAGAAGTCGTCGTCTTCGTATAGGGAGATCGCTACGAGGTGGGTGAGTGATTTCATTGTAATCTTCTGTTTCCTTCTTGAATTCGGTGAGGGGTTGAACCTTAATTTGGACAAATGGTTTAACAATTTTGTATTCAATCTTGTAATTTTACTTGAAGTTATAAATATTAGGATTTGTCTAGGTGACACGATCACCGAAAATACTGTGTTCTCATCTGTGTTTGGTATTTGTGTTAGACGGGTGGTACGTTATCTCAAGTGGGTTGATCTAATTTTCCGCTACGAAAAATTTCAAACACGGTATCGGTGCTTTCGATCCCAACACTTATTTAATATTTGTATGATTACACCATTATTGGTTACTAACCAGTCAAGTATTATTGTGTGATTAAAGACTTTTTTATTTGTAATTGATCTTGGTAATGGAAGTCCTCACCATATGGCCTTGGACCGATTACGGAAGTATCAATTGGCGTGGATATACTATTAATGAATGTAAGTTTAGAATGACTCATAATCCTATAAATGAATATAAGTTTAGAATGACTCATAGTCCTATAAATGTTGAATTTGTTGCTAACAGCTTCAATACAAAAGATTTTGATATTTGTGTGAGAGACTGTCTACGATGATGAACTAGATTTTTATTACTATGGCATGCTTCGAGATGTTGTAGCCCCGCCCCTTATTGTCATGTCTCGTGATTTTGTCAAACGATAAATATCTAGCGGACATAATATCGTACAAGTCTAAATTGTATTTGTACAAAGCGTGCTCGTGTACATTTGTAAAACAATTATTTTTGTAGAAATTTACAACGAATAAAACAAAAAACAATTGAAACAAGATAATACAGAAAAAATAACTATCTATTGATAATTTACAATAAAAATATAGGCTCCCAAACAATCGAGTAGAAAAGTGCCAAACTTGGATACAACTTTGAAACAATAAAATGAGATACATCGTTCCATACATATCCCGTTACTAACAACAAAGTAAAACTACCATCAGCGAAAGGCTTCAAAATGGGATTGAAAGTTTCAAAATATAAACAAAGCTTTAGCAAAGTTTGATGAGCTTTCAGGGACTTTGTACGTTTCATTGATTTTTCGCACCTGTAGAGATGTTGATAGGTACATTGAAAAATGCAGTGATGAGCGACATTAATCCGACTCATCCAAATCAATACAATAATCATATAAAATCATACAAGACCATTAGTGATTTTCTTTCTTTCTTTAGGTCAATTAATAATTCATAAGTGTTATAAATAATTCAAACAAAGGGTGTTAATCCGACTCATCCAAATCAATACAATAATCATATAAAATCATACAAGACCATTAGTGATTTTCTATCTTTCTTTAGGTCAATTAATAATTCATAAGTGTTATAAATAATTCAAACAAAGGGTGAATCCATCTTTTTGAATGTCACCAAATAATTATAGGTGGGTGAACTACTCTTTAGTGCTGTTGAAGGAGTGAGTTATGTGAGAGTGAAGCCTATATAATGCTGCTGAACTCTCATTAAGAATATACAAGTTTCAATACAAAGAAATTAGATTTTCATCTTTATATTTCTTCTTTGTTAAAGATTGTTTGTATGGGCTATTTTCTTCACTATACAACAACAGCTAATATAGTAGTGATTCTTCTAGCATTTTTCAACAATAAGATATAAATATAAAAAACATAATATGTATCACCATCAGGAAAAGACGACTTTTTCGTAATGGTCCGGGCAGATGCAGAACCACGTAGGTGCTGGGATGAACTTCAGTCCACACATAGCCCACCCTAGTCTGCTCCAACCCCCACCTGACCTCGAATTTTTGATTCTACCTTGGGTCAGGGTTACGGTTGGGTCGTAATAGTTGTAAACAGAAGATCTACAATTAGGTGGGGATATGCTAGCCAGACCTAACATCAGCAAATGTGAGAAACAATCAAACGTACCAAAACAGCACAAGATGTTAGAACCTCAACTGACGGATGAAGCAATAGGCATTTCCATTGAACGAATGGTACCAAAAGCTCTCTGAAGTCAGTAATTTCTTGTTTCCAATAATACTTGATATACGTACATGGATCGCATTAGAATTTATTAGTCCTTTGTAAGTGACTTCCTTGTTGTGAAACAACATTTGTTATGATTATACAATATTACTATGGAAAATGCTAAACAGCCCACGGTCGGTGCCTGCCGGCTGTGACAGCGGGCTGAGGTGTTGCAACCCATTTTGTTCCCCTATTCGCATGAGCCCTACCCAACGGTGCCCTGCCAATAAAAAGTCGTCACATGGACCGCGGGTCAAAACTGCGAACCAAAACGCGGTCTACGTAGCACTGTCCTATTACTATATAGAAAGAGCATATGTAGTAAAAAAAAAAAGGAAACCTACAAGGAATCCATATTGACAAGTTCATATATTATAAGTCTAGGTACAGAGCATTGGAATCACCATGGTCCCAAAAAAACATCCCAACAACAAAGTATCATGTATAATAATTCCAGATATAGAGCGTTGGAACCTCCGTGGTCCAGTTAAGAAGAATTGTACGCTGGTAAGAATGAAAAGAACTGCACAAATATTAGACTCTCAAACTCATTGATAATTCCCTCGTCATTGGCTAAAATCCTACTAAACCCATCACCCATGAAAATAAAATTTAGGGTTATTTAGTTTTAGGGTCTCACATATATATGGATATTGGAGTTTTGGTCTCGAAATCACTGTAATGAACAGTGATTTCGACACCCAAACTCTAACATCAGTCAATTTTGAGACACAATCCAAAATGTACATGTATATGTGAGATCCTAAAACTAAATATCCCTAAAATTTTAATTAGTACACTCATAATAAGTATCATGTATAATTTGTCAAAATAAGAATCAAATATACCTGACGATATATGTAAACAGCTCAAACTGATGGAACAAACCCACATATGAAAGCAAATTCACAGAGCTCAGCTTCAGGGAATTTTACCAATACATCTTCGTCGCCACACTCACAAAACCAAATTTAGTTAGAAAAAGATCATATATGTCAAGACCAAATCAGAGTCAATTTGTTGTAAAGCTGAGCGTATTGCATACACAAATAGAAGGAACCAGAATTCAGTCAAGTAAGAACAATCTAATCTCAGTAAAGATCTGCCCATAGCCGAAATGCTTCAATATGTAGAAAAAACCATATGTCAAATAGATAAAAAACTGTTAGTCCCGGGACTTGATCGAAGATGAAAAACAGATGCAATCGAGATCTGAGATGTCGCACAAAAACTTTGCAGTGATCAAACTCAAGATCTACGATGGTACAATAAAACAAATAGCCAAATTACAATATGAAGGAGGGAAATAGAAAAGAGAAGATCTCTCGTTCTTCCTTGCAAACGTGTTGCAATTGGGACAGAACGCGTTACAATAATCTGGAGGAAGACTAGAAGAAGAACAGTTGCTGGGGTGTCAAAACACCGTTGCTCAAAGCAAGATTCGCCCCACACGATCTGCTTCCAGGAACCAGCAAGTTTGAAGAACTTGTGGAACGCTCGAAGTCACCTCTGTTCTGACTCCTCGGATGGACTTGCAATGGCGGCAACAACTCTCTCTCTCTCTTTCTCCTTTTCTGACTTGTAATTTTCGTAGTGGTCACAAAGGAGGCCAGAAGAGAGTATTTATAGAGAGAGGGTGGAAACCCAAGCCGCCTCTTCAGTTATGGAAATATTGAATCAAATCCCAAAATATAGCAACGAGATTTAATTCAAATCCCACGAAATTAATTCAAATCCCACAAAGATAGGATCTGAATTATTTCAAATCCCACAAAGATAGGATCTAATTTAATCGCATTGATTCAGCCTTTCCATAACTGATTTGAATCTGCACAGTCAGCGGATCCCTCCATGCGGCAGCAGCAGCAGCCTGGTCGCATGAGCCTAATGGCCGCGTGGACCGCATGAGCCGCATGGACCGCATGAGCCGCATGGACCGCATGAGCCGCATGGACCGCATGGACCGCATGAGCCGCATGGACCGCATGTGCCGCATGAGGCCGCATGTGCCGCATGAGCCGCATGAGGCCGCATGTGCCGCATGAGGCCGCATGTGCCGCATGAGGCCGCATATGAGCCGCATGCCGCATAAGACCGCATGGCCGCATATGAGCCGCATGACTGCTGACGTGCTAAGTGCAAAGTGCGCCAACAAAACGTCACATTACGTCTCATGAGCCCATGAGCCCGAGTCCGAGTCCGAGACGCTAAGCCCCTTTGGGACTTAGCTCCAAATGGAATTAATCCAAGAGAATGACAAAAGCATTAATGCTTAATCCTTGGAGCCTTATTCTTACCTCCTTGTAAAATCACCCACATGGTTCCCACCTTAGGGTCACCACCCCATGTGCATCTCTCAACAACACACCCAAGTATATATGTTGAGATAACTCATGGTACATTTTCGATGTGGGACTAAAATTTACAAGGCATGTTGAGAGCAAGCTCTCTCCATGTAAAGAAAGCACCAACAATCCCCCACATATCACAACATATATATGTGTCCAGGGTTGAGCGTTCCCCACAGTAACTGTCCATTTTGCATTAGGATAGATGTCGCTGACGACTTGAATCTTTCCGCATGGGTTAAATAACAATGTGATACAAGAATGGACTACGCCTTGAATTCTGCACCACAATTGTAATTCTTCCCACTCACAAAGTGTAGTTACGTGTGCTTCTGGCTGAACATTAAAGGCCCTGTGCCAGCCTGGTTTCAGTGTATAATTTTGGGCGTCTACAAGTTTACCCTCAAGAGACGGCCTGATATCTCTTTCCATACACTATAGGTGAGTTCTTTATTAAAGAGATATGGCATGAAGCCTTGCGCTTCCTTGCGGTGCTACGCCGCTATGACATGGCCTGAAGCCGAGGCATTACCCCTACCTGGAAACCTCATCGTAGTGTCATACTACTGTAGCATGAGGTCACAAGCCTCTTTGTAGTGCCAAACTATCCAGCATGAAGCCTAAGGCTTCCTTGCGGTGTTACGCCGCAACGACATGGCTTGCAATGCCGAGGCTTTATTCCTACCTGGGTACCTCATCGTGGTGTCGTGCCACTGTAACATGGGGCCATCCTCCCCTTTGTAGTGCTGTCTACAACTCTTTAATTACGTCATACAGCATTAGGCTACCTGCCTATTTGCGGTGCTACGCCGCTGTGACTTGGCTTGCAAAGCCGAGGCATTACCCCTACCTGGGAACCTCATGGTGGAGTCACCCCACTGTAGCATAGAGTTTCACTCCTTGTAGTGCTGCTCTACCGTGCTTTCTGTAAAGCACACCAGGCATTCACTCTGCCTGAGAACTCATTAAGACGTTTAAGCCAACCTTCCACAGGATCAATTTTTTCTGCAGAAAAAATACATAGTAGACAACGGTGGTTATGGGTCCGTATCCCTTCCATGTTCCAGAGAACAAGTACCCACTGCTACCTGATAGTTTCCCAGTCAGTGATCCTCCTTTGAACCAAAAGTTAGATGCCTAGTAGATTTCTCTTTGAACTAATAGCATAAAACTTTATGGTAGGATTACAAAGACACACTATCAGAATGCCTTCAAGCCCATTTTACAAGCTGTGTCATCGACCAACTGGCGCTTGAGGCCTTTCGTGAACGGATCTGCCAGGTTCTCTTGACTCCGAACATCAATCACTGTAATTACACCTCTTTTGATAAGATCGTGTACTGCCCTGTGCTTCAACCGCACAGTCCTCTTCTTTCCGTTGAAGAGGTCATTTGATGCCACCGCCGCAGTCGCCTGGTTGTCACAGTATATCGGTATCGCCGGTATCTGAGCCCCAACTACTGGAAGATCATACATGAGCTCCCGAAGCCTTTCTGCTTCATCTGCTGCAGTTTCAAGTGCATAGAATTCAGATTCCATGGAGGAACGAGAGAGTATAGTCTGCTTCTTCGACTTCCACGATATAGCAGCTCCACCCAAGGAAAAGACATATCCACCTGTGGATCTCTCGCTTTCCACCTCTGAACACCAGCTAGCATCACTGAAGCCTTCCACTACTGTCGGATACCCGTTGTAGTGCAGTGCATATGTCTGAGTTTTCTTGAGATATCTTATCACCCGCTTCACAGCTTTCCAGTGCTCAACCCCTGGGTTGCTTGTGAACCGACTCAGCATTCCCACGGCAAAAGCTATGTCAGGCCTTGTGGCAGTGGTTGCGTACATCAAACTTCCGATAACGCTAGAATACTCCAGCTGCCTGACGCTTTCCCTTGAATTTGGCTTCAGCTTCTGATCACACCTGTATGGCGTATCGATCCCTGGAAGATCCTTATACCCATAGCGTGTGAGCATCTTCTCAATGTAGTGAGATTGTGACAGCGCTACTCCAGTGTCTGTCCGGATGATCTTAATGCCCAAGATGACATCTGCATCCCCCAAGTCCTTCATACTGAACTTGGTTGAGAGGAACTTCTTTGTCTCTGTGACACAGCCTATATCCGTACCTAGGATTAGCATGTCGTCCACGTACAGACAAACGATGACTCCTCTTCCATCAGCGAACTTTGTGTAAACATATTTGTCTGTCTCGCTGACTCTGTAGCCGTTTGACCTAATAACTTTGTCAAACTTCTCATGCCACATTTTGGGAGCTTGCTTCAAACCATACAATGATTTCACCAACTTGCAGACTTTGTCTTCAAGACCTTTGACGACAAATCCATCTGGCTGTTGCATGTAAATCTCTTCGGTCAGCTCCCCATTCAGGAATGCGGTCTTTACATCCATCTGATGTATCACCAACTTATGTATAGCTGCTAGAGCAATTAACATCCTGATGGTAGTCATCCGAGCTACTGGAGCGTACGTGTCAAAGTAGTCTATCCCCTGTTTCTGAGAAAATCCCTTGGCTACCAGCCTGGCCTTGAACTTGTCAATAGTTCCATCTGCCTTTATCTTCTTCTTGAAGATCCATTTACATCCGATGGGCTTTTCTCCTTCAGGTAGATCGACCAACACCCATGTGTTATTGGAGGTGATAGAGTCAAACTCGTCATTCACTGCCTCCTTCTAGAAGATAGCATCTCTGGTCTTCATCGCCTCATCATAGGTAAGCGGATCTGCTTCCACATGATAGGTGACAAAGTCATCTCCGAAATCTTTCGGTCTTCTCGTTCTCTTAGCTGACGGCTCTGCGAGTTCTGGTATAAGAGTTGTTTCCACAACAACAGCTTCTTCTTGGACTACTGGCTCATATGAGATTTCAGTCTCATTTGCTCCTACATCATTTTTCGGAATGTCCGAAAGAACAATGTTTTTGTCTTTTGTAAACTTGTCTTCAAAGTATTCAGCATCGCGAGATTCGATGATATGATTTGACTCAATATCAAGAAATCTCCGAGCATCACTCTTCTCGGCATACCCCAAGAAGATCGCCTTCGTAGTCCTTGTCCCTAGCTTCTGAATCTTCAGATCTAGGAGCTTCACATACGCCAGACACCCCCACACTCGAATGACATTCAAGTTTGGTCTGACTTTGAACCAAAGTTCATGAGGAGTTACGTCCGAAGTTGCATATGGCACTCTATTTAGAATAAAAGTGGCCGTCAATGCAGCTTCTCCCCAGTAGCATTTAGGAAGACCCGCGGTTAGCAGCATTGAGTTCATCATTTTTGTCAACGTTCTGTTCTTCCTCTCTGCTACTCCGTTGGATTGAGGAGAGTATGGAGCAGTAGTCTCACATATAATTCCATGTTCTTTGCAGAACGATGCAAATTCATGAGACCTGTACTCCCCACCTCGATCACTCCTTAACCTCTTGAGTTGTTGTCCAGTCTGCCATTCAGCTTCGGCCCTGAACTCTCTGAACTTCTCGAAAGCTTCGTCTTTAGACTTGAGCAAGTAGACGAATGCGTATTTTGAGAAGTCGTCAATGAAGGTTATGAAATACTTCATCCCGGCCATCGTGGAGAAATATTTGAAGTGACAGATATCGGAGTGCACCAACTCCAGAAGATCTGTGCTTCGATTGACCCGATGAAAGGGTTTCCTTGTGATCTTCGTCTGAGCACACACCTCACACTTCTCCACCTTACCCCCATATTTGGAGATAAGTCCTAGACTAGACATTTTGTTAATTCTTTTACAATGAACATGTCCTAGTCTATTATGCCACAACTCAAGAGAATAATCAGAAAATGCAACTGCGTTAATGTCTTCAAACTGGTTAACAAGCTAAATTTTAAACATTCTTTCGGTTTGATAAGCCTTCCCGAAGTATGTTCCTTTCTTGGACATCACCATCTGACCAGCATTGATGTCCATCCTCAAGCCTGCGTTGCAGAGCAGGCTCCCAGAGATCATGTTCTTGGCAATCGCCGGAACATGCTTCACACCTTGAAGCGTCAGAGTGTTCCCAGAAGTGAGTTTCAGTTCCACGGTCCCGATCCCCAGAACTTCAGCTTGGGCCTGGTTCGCCATGACAACCTTTTCAGATATTGGCTGGTACGTGACGAACCATTCCTTGCCAGAACAGACATGGCAAGTCGCACCAGTGTCTATCCACCAGTCAGAGTCAACCCCCACAGTTGTGACCTGTCCGATCATAGCAACAATGTTAGAAACCAATGAAACCTTATTAGGCTCACCTTTCTCTGATTGTTTAGGCTTAGATCTGCATTCACTCTTGTAGTGGCCTTTCTTGCCACAATTGTAACAAGTCACGTGGGACTTAGTTTTCTGTTGCTTGAAAAAAGGACCATTCACTTTTAGATTAGTGAAGTCCTTCTTCTTGGGATGAGAAGCCGCCTGCTTCCCCTTTGGATCTCTCGTCTGCACAAGATTGGCTTTAGCCAACTGTTTGGACAGAGTGTCCACCTTCTGTTGGAAACGCATCTCGTCCTCAACATGGATCTCTTGCAGTAGATCTCCCAAGCTAATGTCTAGCTTCTTTCTGTGCATCCTTGTATAGAAGGTACTCCATCCAGCAAGAAGTTTTAAGACGATCCCTCCGACGATAAACTTATCGGGAAGGGACATCTCTTCGTCTTCCAGTTTCTGACGCAGCTTCAGAAATTCTTTCACCTGTGGCAGCATGGACTTTTCGTCCTCAAAGAGCAATTTGTGATATTTTTCAACCACAAACATTTTGCTCCTGTTCTTGTCTTCTTCATACAGATTTTCCACAGACTCCCATATGTCTCTGGCAAGTTCCTTCTTTGAGTAGGATTCTGCCAGGGAGTCCTCCATAGCATTCAGGATGAGAAGCCTGCAGATGCTATTTTCCATTCTCCACTTGGCCTGGAGTTTGGTAGCCGCGTTGATTGCGGCAGTAGATCCAGTGTCTGGAACAGAGGGTTCTTCCTCTAACAGAACATGATCAACGTCTTTCAGTTGAAGAGTCAGGTAAACCTTTCTCTTCCAGACTTGATAGTGCTCTCCATCGAACTTTTCCAACTTACAGAAGTCCGATTGGAGGAGCGAAGCATTAATGTTTTCCATCTACACGGATCTTGCTTTGAGATTGTTAGTCCCGGGGCTTGATCGAAGATGAAAAACAGATGCAATCGAGATCTGAGATGTCACACAAAAACTTTGCAGTGATCAAACTCAAGATCTACGATGGTACAATAAAACAAATAGCCAAATTACAATCTGAAGGAGGGAAATAGAAAAGAGAAGATCTCTCGTTCTTCCTTGCAAACGTGTTGCAATTGGGACAGAACGCGTTACAATAATCTGGAGGAAGACTAGAAGAAGAACAGTTGCTGGGGTGTCAAAACATCGTTGCTCAAAGCAAGATTCGCCCCACACGATCTGCTTCTAGGAACCAGCAAGTTTGAAGAACTTGTGGAACGCTCGAAGTCACATCTGTTCTGACTCCTCGGATGGACTTGCAATGGCGGCAACAACTCTCTCTCTCTTTCTCCTTTTCTGACTTGTAATTTTCGTAGTGGTCACAGAGGAGGCCAGAAGAGAGTATTTATAGAGAGGGGGTGGAAACCCTAGCCGCCTCTTCAGTTATGGAAAGATTGAATCAAATCCCAAAAGATAGCAACGAGATTTAATTCAAATCCCACGAAATTAATTCAAATCCCACAAAGATAGGATCTGAATTAATTCAAATCCCACAAAGATAGGATCTAATTTAATCGCATTGATTCAGCCTTTCCATAACTGATTTGAATCTGCATAGTCAGCGGATCCCTCCATGCAGCAGCAGCAGCAGCCTGGCCGCATGAGTCTAATGGCCGCATGGACCGCATGAGCCACATGGACCGCATGAGCCGCATGGACCGCATGGACCGCATGAGCCGCATGGACCGCATGAGCCGCATGAGCCGCATGAGGCCGCATAAGCCGCATGAGGCCGCATGACTGCTGACGTGCTAAGTGCAAAGTGCGCCAACAAAATGCCACATTACGCCTCATGAGCCCGAGTCCGAGTCCGAGTCCGAGTCGCTAAGCCCCTTTGGGGCTTAGCTCCAAATGGAATTAATCCAAGAGAATGACAAAAGCATTAATGCTTAATCCTTGGAGCCTTATTCTTACCTCCTTGTAAAATCACCCACATGGTTCCCACCTTAGGGTCACCACCCCATGTGCATCTCTCAACAACACACCCAAGTATATATGTTGAGATAACTCATGGTGCATTTCCGATGTGGGACTAAAATTTACAAGGCATGTTGAGAGCAAGCTCTCTCCATGTAAAGAAAGCACCAACAAAAACATTGGATGAACTGAATGTAACCTATGCAACTTCAATTGAAACTTGAAAGAAAGAAAGTGGAAGCTGAGCTCAATGGATTCACCATCCTCGCAATTGGCTCAAAGGATTCAACATTCTACTTAGCTTTCCCAATTTCTAGATTTTAAACTCAAAGGTATTATCTTCCTCATCATATTCTAAAATTAAGATAAAAGTTAGCTACCTCCATCCATCACCAAATTGGTGGGAAGGTTATCAACTTTAGCTTCTAATCGAGAGGCACCAAGGGACTAATACTCATTTGTGATGACGGGACATGTCTATGTTTTAGATTCAAAGGTGTTATATTCCTCATTATAGTTTAAAATTAAGCTAAAAGTTGGCTACCTCCGTCAATCACCAAATTGGTAGGGGAGGCCATCAATTTTTTTTTTAATTAAGGGACACCAAGGGACTGATACTCATTTGTGATGATGGGGACGGGTCTATATTTTAGACTCAAAGGTATTTACATTTCTCTTCATAGTGTAAAATTAAGCTAAAAGTTGTCTACCTCTATCAATCACCAAATTGGTAGGGGAGGTCATCAAATTTAGCTTCTAATCAAGGGACACCAAGGGACTGATACTCATTTGTGATGACGGGACATGTCTATGTTTTAGATTCAAAGGTGTTATATTCCTCATTATAGTTTAATATTAAGCTAAAAGTTGGGTACCTCCATCCATCACCAAATTGGTAGGGGAGGCCATCAATTTTAGCTTCTAATTAAGGGACACCAAGGGACTGATACTCATTTGTGATGATGGGGCGGGTCTATATTTTAGACTCAAAGGTATTACATTTCTCATCATAGTGTAAAATTAAGCTAAAAGTTGTCTACCTCTATGAATCACCAAATTGGTAGGGGAGGTCATCAAATTTAGCTTCTAATCAAGGGACACCAAGGTACTGATACTCATTTGTGATAGGGGTGCAACTCGGGCGGGCTAAACCCGAACCCGATCGGGTAAACCCGTTAATGGGTTGGGTTAGGGTTGAAGATATTCGGGTTCGGATTTGGGCTCGGGTTAAAATATTTGAACCCGATCAAAAATCGGGTTGGGCTTGGGTTCATGTATTGGGTAACCCGAAGAACCCGACATATATATAATTTATATATATATTGTTTCATACTATTTAAATAAAAAGTTTAAACTATAATTTTTTTTCACCCAAACTCTTCAATTCCTTTTCCTAAATCTCATTTCAGTTTTATTTTGTAATGATTGAGGCTTGATTGCTATTTGATTATGCATTTAATATTACTCTTGTTTAAAATTATTTCAAATATCATATTAGAGTTCGATAAATCCGATGGACCCGACCCAACCCGAGTACAACCCGATCCTCTGGACTTGGTCTTGGGCTTCATATGTTGAACCCGAAGTCGGGTTGGGCTTGGGCTTGGGCTAGGCTTATGATCTATCGGGTTGGGCTCGGGTTGACCTCAAACCCGACCCAACCCGCCCGAGTTGCACCCCTAATTTGTGATGACGGGACGTGTCTATGTTTTAGACTCAAAGGTATCACATTTCTCATCATAGTCTAAAATTAAGCTAAAAGTGGCTACCGCCATTTATCACCGAATTGGTAGGGGAGGCCATCAATTTTAGCTTCTAATCAAGGGACGCCAAGGGACTGATACTCATTTGTGATGACGGAACGAGTCTATGTTTCAGACTCAAAGGTATCACATTTATCCTCATAGTCTAAAATTAAGCTAAAAGTTGGTTACCGCAATCCATCACCAAATTGGTAGGGGAGGCCATCAATTTTAGCTTCTACTTAAGGGACACCAAGGGACTGATACTCATTTGTGAAGACGGATCGGGATCGGGTCTATATTTTAAATAAATGTATCCAATTTCTCATCGTAGCCTAAATCTAAGGTAAAAGTTGGCTACCTCCATCCATCACCAAATTGGTAGGGAGGCCATCAATTTTAGCTTCTAATTGAGGGGCACCAAGGGACTGATACTTATTTGTGATGATGGGTCGGGTCTATGTGTTAAACTCAAAGGTATCACATTTCTCATCATAGTGTAAAATTAAGCTAAAAATTGGCTATATCCATCCATCACCAAATTGGTAGGGGATGCCATCACTTTAGCTTCTAACCTTCCATTCAAAGCCAACCCCTACAAAGAACATGCATCATCATTATATGTTCATATTCAGAACAACCAAATTGAAATAGTTGACAGCATCATCATTACGTACATAATACTCATTGTAGTAGGTCTTTGCGCCACCAAGTTTTGGCCACATTTTAGTTACAGAACTTAATACTTCTAACAAATTAAGGTTGTCCACTTTTCCATAATCAAGAGCTCTCGAGACATAATATTACACAAGATAGGACAAGATAATAATTGATGCAAGTAATGTAAAGCAAGAAAAACAATATTTCCCTTTGGGTGCCCATTAACCATAGTGTCACGTCCCGCTTTCCGGATGGAAGGGTGACGTCATAACACATCCCCAGGCTACGCGCCGAAATTTGCGATTGTCGCCCGTAAACATCAGCAGAATGGAAAATATAAGGAATTACATGGTATTAAAATATAGTGTGGCAATATTACAGGGAACCTTTCCAACAATATTGTTACAGATTTATTACAAAAATAGAATTGCAAAATAACAACGATACTGCTGGTCATAATTGTGGATAGCCCAGACAGTTACTCCTCGTTGTAGTGCGGCGATACTTCGGCGGAGGCGTCTTCTTCTTCTTCACCTAGTGAACAAATACTAGGTCGTTTAGAAAACGACGAGCAAGTCCTTGGCCAAGAACGGTAAAACAAAAAATGAATATGTAGTAGTTTTAAAAGAAGAGACATGGTATACTAAAGTGCACTACTATATATAGATATACATGCTCTAGTAAATGGAGATCAAAGTCCTACTCCATGAATATTTAAGATTTCCGAGCTTCCCTTGAGCTTTTAATAGGAATTGCTTCTCTTGAGCAATTAAGGACACTGCCTACTTATAATAGGCAGCGTAGTTTTCTGGAGTAAGATTTGAAAAAGAAATGCAGTTTTGAGAACAATACTCCGAATAATCCTCTAAATATTTCCCGTGAACAATCCCGTTGACCTGGGATCAGACTGTGAATTCCGAGCCTCCCTTGGGCTAAATAAAAGACATCTATTGATGTTACTGTCAGATAGATGTAGAGCCTCCCTTGGGCTAGTACACCCTAGTCGAAACTAGATGCACTGATTTCCGAGATTTTCCGAATACTGATCAGCTTTTTTTGTTATTTATGTTACGGGATATCTAGGGATATTCAGTTGTTCTCCCCTCCCAAATGCTTCCTTAAAATTTTCGAAGGTCGAAAATTTGTCTATCTCTTAAATTTCTCAAAATTTTTGGCAGAGTCTCCTTTGTATTTAGGAGCCCCGAAAATTTACAAGAAATAATTATATAATGAAAGAAAAATATGGGCTCGCCGACCCCTTCGGTGGAGCAACTCTCAACACCGGAACCACGCAAGTAAGTATTGGGCTCGCCGACCCCTTCGGTGGAGCAACTCTCAACACCGGAACCATACAAAGAATAAAAGAACAGAAAAGAACTGGAGATTTATACCTGAGGAAGCATTTGATTACCTTTCCTTTAGCAATAGATCAATTCGCGACTTGCTAATGGCTTTGCAGTTTGTCAAATAGAGCATATATTTATTTAACTATGCAAGACTTTATAATGTATAACCATATATGTACAGGTACACATATATATATGTATGTATATATATATATGTAGATATATATATATAAAGATATATATATATATATGTATGTAGACATATATAGGTATATTTATATATATGTAGATGTAGATATATATATATATATATATATATATATATATATATATATATAGAGATATATATATAGATATATATATACATATATATGTATGTATATATATGCAGGTAGTATAACGAGAATTAAACCAAATGAAACTCTTCCATATTGCATGAAGCAGGAGAATGAAATATAAATGGAAATTCATTTCTAACTATAGACACACACAAAGTTGAGTAACTACGTAGTGAGTAGAGAAAAGCATGGTCCTTTTACCTTCCCGGCGTACGGTCCAGTTGTTCAGTTCCAATGTTTATGACAACTTACCATTGGAGAGTCCCATATGTTCATATGTGTTTGTTTGTTCATGAAGAGTTCAATAGTTCATGTCCATAATCGCAAGTCCAAAATCCGTGTTCGAAGTTGATTCCTCTATTTGTGTCCAATCGTTTATCCACTTGTTCGTAATACATTACAATAAATATTTAATACTTTTGTCTATGTCTATCAAAATTAAACATTACTAGAACCAAAATTTGCAAAAAATTTAAATAAAAACTTGAAGTGGGTTAAATGCTATCGAATTTCAGAATTTGATATTAAATCATAATTTAGCGAAATTGCCCTAATTTATATTCCAAATTATAATCCATGTGGAATGAAGAAATTTGTATTCAGTTGTGAGACTTCAAATCTAAAATTTACCTATACAAGTTCCAATTCCTGTTATTACCAAAAACTTACTATGAAAGGGAAATTTATATACTCTTAACCTAAAATTCAGAATTTAATATGAGTCTCTAACTATTTTGGAATTTGGAAAAAGAAAATTCATTGGAGAAGAAGGAGGAGAGGAGGACTTGCCTTGAGTTGGGAATGTCCTAGACTCCTTCACAAACCCTAATTAGAACCCAATAGCAAAATAACAACTTTGTTAGTAACCTAACCTAGCTGGAATTGAAAAAAAAAAGGATTGGGGAAGAAGAGGAGAATTACCTAGGTTTTCATCTTGGGGAGTTGAAGTAGAGGAGGAAGGAGATGAAGTGGAGGTGGCCGGGAGGGGCGGCTGGCGCCGACGGCGGCAGGCGGACGGCGGCAGCGGCGGTCGGACGGCGGCAGTGGCGGGCGGCGGGCGGCAGGCGGTGGTAGGCGGCAGGCGGCAGCGGCGGTGGTAGGCGGCAGCGGCTTGGGGGGGGGGAGTCGGCAGAGAGGGTCGGGTGTGTGTGTGTGACTTTTGTTTGTTTTTTTTTCCTTTTACTTCCTTCCTCTTTTGTGTGTGTATGTGTGATTTATATAGAGGGGGAAGAGGGGATAAGGGGATGCTGGTGGGGTGAGGTGTGTTTGTGTGTGTTTGTGGAAAAGATTAAATGGGGAGAGAGAGGGTGAGGTGTCCCTCTCCCATTAAATATATGGGGACACCTCTCCTTCTCCATCCTTCTTCACTTTTTTTAAGCAAATAATAATGAATAAATAATAATAATAAATATCATAATAATGATAATAATAATAATAATAATAATAATAATAATAATAAGAGTATGACAAGTCTACTCCCCTTAGAAAAATTCCGTCCTCGGAATTTGAAATAACTAGTACAATAATTGATTGCTAACCTGGATTTGGGAATAGATACGGATATTGTTTCCGCATGTCTCCTTCCTTCTCCCAAGTTGAATTTCCAGGCGAATCCTTGCTCCATGCGACTCGTACCAATGGAATGATCCGATTGCGGAGTACTTTCTCTCTTCGATCCAAGATTCTAACAGGTTTCTGTTCGATCCGTAGTGTAGGCCCAACGGTAATTTCTGAATGGTCGAGTATATGGCTAGGGTCCGACACATATCTTCGTAATTAGGAAACATGAAATACATTGTGAACTCCCTCTAGTGTTGGGGGCAAAGCAAGCCGATATGATACATTTCCTACTTTCTCCAATATGTCGAAGGGCCCAATGTATCTCGGACTCAGTTTTCCTCTGGTCCCGAATCTGATGGTTCCCTTGGTTGGTGAAATCTTCAGAAAAACATGATCTCCAGGTTGAAATTCTAGCATTCTTCGATGCTTATCAGCCCACATCTTCTGTCTATCCTGGGCTGCTTGCAAGTGACTTCTTATTATCTTGACCATATCCACAGTTTGTGTCACCAGTTCTGGTCCTAACAACTGTCTTTCTCCTACGTCGGTCCAACATACCGGTGATCTGCACTTTCTACCATACAGTGCTTCAAAAGGAGCCATTTTGATACTATCATGATAACTGTTGTTATATGAAAATTCTACCAGATGTAAATGATCATCCCATGCTCCTCCAAAATCTAAAGTACAAGCTCTCAGCATGTCTTCTAGTGTCTGAATGGTTCTTTCAGACTGGCCGTCTGTTTGGGGGTGTTAGGCGGAGCTAAATTTCAATTGAGTGCCAAGGTTTTCTTGCAGGCTTCCAGAAGTGTGAAGTAAACCGGGTATCTCTATCAGATACTATACTCACGGGTACCCCATGCTGACTGACAATCTGTTTTATGTACATTTCTGCCAATATCTCTGTTGACTGTCCAACTCGAAAAGGAAGAAAACGAGCGGACTTTGTAAGTCTATCTACAATGACCCAAATAGCATTATTACCCCTTTGGGTCCTAGGCTGTCCTGTCACAAAATCCATTGTGAGATGCTTCCACTTCCATTCCGGTATGGGCAATGGCTGAAGAAGTCCTGCTGTTCTTTGATGCTCTGCTTTCACTTGTTGACAGACAAGACATCTGGATACGAATCTGGCGATCTCTCTTTTCATCCCGTGCCACCAAAACGTTTGTTTCAAGTCCTTATACATTTTAGTGCTGCCCGGATGAATAGAATATTGTGAGTTATGGGCTTCTGTCATGACCTCCGTTCTCAAATCTCCACTGGGTACACATAACCGATTTCCGAATCTTAGCGACCCGTCCGGGTGCTTCCTTATCCCGGTCTGGAGCCCTGCTTCCGTTTGTTTCCAGATTTTCTGAAGTTTTGAATCACTTTGTTGGGCTTCCTTAATTCTATCTATTAAGGAGGATTGCACTTGTAAGTTTTGCCATATCCCTTCAGTTATTGGGCATATTACTTCAATTCCCATTTTCCTCAAATCCTCAAGGATTTCTTTGGGGGTATTCAAAAGGAAAGCTTCAGGTCTTCTACTTAAGGCGTCGGCCACCTTATTAGCCTTGCCTGGGTGATATGTTAATTCCATATCAAAGTCTTTCAGTAACTCCAACCATCTTCTTTGTCTCATATTGATCTCCTTTTGTGTGAAAACATACTTCAAGCTCTTGTGATTGGTGTAGATTTTGATTCTTTCTCCGTATAAATAGTGTCTCCATAACTTGAGCGCAAACACCACTGCTGCAAGTTCGAGATCATGAGTTGGATAATTTCTTTCATGTGTTTTTAATTGTCTGGATGCATATGCTATGACTCTTCCGTGCTGCATCAGTACACATCCTAGACCCTTTCCTGATGCATCACTATATATCTCATATCCACCCGAACCAGATGGTAATGCCAGTATTGGGGCTGAAATTAATCTTTTCTTTAATTCGTCAAATGCTGCCTGACATTTCTCTGTCCAGTTAAACTTTTCTTCCTTCCGGGTAAGACGGGTCAAAGGTTCTGCAATCCTTGAAAAATTCTCTATGAATCTTCGGTAATAACCGGCCAACCCCAAGAAACTTCTGATTTCTGCTACGGACTTTGGTGTCGGCCAAGATTTAACTGCTTCTACTTTCTTCGGGTCTACTGAGATGCCTTCTCCGCTGACAATATGCCCTAGAAATGGTATTTGATCCAGCCAAAATTCACATTTACTAAGCTTGGCATATAATTTTTCCTCCCGCAGAGTTTGCAATACTATCCTCAAGTGCTTTTCATGCTCTTCTTCACTTTTGGAGTATATAAGAATGTCATCAATGAACACAATCACAAACTTATCCAGATATTGGTAAAATACTCGATTCAACAGGTCCATAAATATAGCTGGTGCATTTGTGAACCCGAATGGCATAACTAAGAATTCGTAATACCCATACCGAGTCCTAAATGCAGTCTTTGGAATATCTTCTTTCTTTACCTTTACTTGATGATATCCGGATCTTAAATCAATTTTTGAAAATACCCTTGCTTCTCCCAACTGATCAAACAATTGATCGATCCTAGGTAAGGGATATTTATTCTTGATGATAACCTCATTCAAAGCCCTATAATCAATTACTAGGCGTAGGGTACCATCCTTCTTTTTCACAAATAATACCGGTGCACCCCATGGCGAAGCGCTAGGCTGAATAAATCCCTTGGATAATAATTCTTTTATTTGTTTGTTTAACTCAGCCAGCTCCTCCTTATTCATTGGGTATATCTTTTTGGCTATGGGTGCAGCTCCAGGTATTAAGTCTATAGAGAATTCTACCGCTCTATCTGGGGGTAGCCCTGGCAATTCTTCTGGGAATACGTCCTTAAATTCTTCTACTATTCTTGGGAATGGTTGTTCTGCCACTCCTTGCAGCAGTACTGGTAATTCAAATTTCTCTAATTCTTCTGCATTGAATTCATTCTGGTCCCTTATAAATTCACAAGATTCTCCGTCAGGGAGTTGAAAGGAAACTTTCCCCTGACCGCAATCTATGTTGGCTAATGTTGCAGTTAGCCAATCCATATCCAATATTATATCATAGTTGCTTGTTGGGAAAACGAGCAACCGGGTACGAAAAGCTCCTCCACCCAATTTTATAGGACATCTACTGCATACCCGACTGACTTATACTACTCCATTACCGGTGAGGACCTTCAGTGATTTAGGCAGGGGTTGTGTCTCTATTTCACGTTGTGATATAAAAGAAGATGATATAAATGAATGGGTAGCCCCGGAATCAAATAATACTGATGCTGGATATGCAGAAATTAAAATAGTACCTGAAATTACTTCTCCGGGAATATTAGCGTCTTCGGCTCCCATCACAAATGCTTGCCCTTGCTTATTCCTTTTTTGTTATTATTTTGGGCTTGAGTCGCCCGTTGTGCTTGCTGAAATTGGTATGCCTGAGGAACATAGGGCTGCCTGTACTGATTTCCATAAGCCACAGCTGCTTGTGACGTTGGTGCCTGCATCATAGGTCGAGGTTGGGTTCCTTGAACTGGAGGTCGGTATCCCTGATTGAAGTTTTGTGTGATTGCTCCAGTTGCAGGCATTTGAGGGCATTGATGGGTTGGATGATTACCCGCCCCACATTTCAAACAGAGCCCTAATCTCTTTCTACATACATTTATCTTATGGCCTGGTTTATGGCAGTAATTACAGACAACGGATCTGTCTTGATTGCCATTCTGAGGACGCTTAGGCGGTCCCTGCCAATGATTCTTGGAGGATGCCCCCTCCTCAAAACTCCTCTTAGGTTGTGGAGACCGGAAAGGTTGTTCTTCTTTTAGTATCCTTTTTTGGTCTCGAGCTGCTTCTGTTGCCTCCGAAAATGTTCGGCACCTATAAGAGGTGACCCTACTTTTCAGTTGGGTCCCGTGTCCTTTTACGAACCTGGATATCTTTGTGTCTTCATCTGCTATCATGTTAGGGGCAAATCGACTAAGCCGGGAAAATTCCGCAACGTACTCATCAACTGTACGTCTTCCCTGTTTCAGGTAGTTGAACTGCCGTTCTAATTCTATCCGCGCAGACTTGGGATAGAATCTATCTTCAAATTTCTTCTTGAATTCTGCCCATGACATGATCTCATCAGAATCTTCGGGGTACTCGGCACTCCACCAGTATCCAGCTATGTCTTCCAGCTGGATGCGGATTGCGGGTACCATGTCTTCAGGTTTAACTTTGGCAGCTTTCATTAGTCCTTCAATGGTCCTCAGCCATTGACTCGCTTCCATCGCATTTTCAGTCCCTTTAAACTTGGGCGGCCTAAGATCCCTGAACTCTTTTAGGGTTTTATCCTTGGTATTATTTGAATTCTGCATTTGTTCTAGTATCGTAGCATTTGTGGCATAGGCAGCATTGGCCTGTTGATTATTGGATTCCAATAGTCGCTGGAACAATTGGAACATGTCAGCCACGGTTGGCTCCGTTGATGTTTGCGGTGGTGGGTTGTTTGATTGAGTATGATTGTCCATATCCTGAAATAAATGACACAATTTCCTCATGGAATATTCACAATATTCATTCATAACAAGGTGTACAGCAGAGCCATATATATTTCATTAAAATGAGAGTATTACAAAATGTGGTTCCTACTCTCAACTTCACATTTGTTTACATTCTTTTCATCTAATCTACTTGTGTCACTCCATCTCCCCAAAATGTGACATAGTATCTATCTTTAACTATCCCCCTTTTTTTTTGTATACACATCTGCCGATAAAATACCACACAGCAGACAAAAAGATTCCTGCTTTACTGTACATATGTTGGTTAGGTTTTTCTTATTCTATGGCCTCGATGATGATTCTGTCCTCAGTGAGGATGTCAACTTCTGGATGGAGCCTTTCAAAATCATCTAAGGTACCCTCATATCCATGTAGTCCGATATAAATACGGTTTGGGTCTCGGACATGCAGGCAGTAAGTTGTATTTTCCTGATATACTTCGGCTCCGTCTTCAATGTCCCTGACAATGGGACGCATGACTACATAGAATACTTGGTAGACATGGATATCGTACCAGTCAGGTGCGTTCCACATTAGTCTGGCATAGCGCTGGTATAAGTATATAGTGTAATCACTTCCGTCCCATTCCAAACTTGGCATAAACAGGTCCATACCTACATTTATAATATCCTTAAGTAAAAGTATTTACCAGGAAAATATGGGAAGGAGCATATTTATTTATGGATAACATAACATGCTTCTACTATATATATGCTACATACATTCATATGTTACTTACATATTAATGCCTAATACTTATTTTACATATCTCATTACATATATTCACACATACCCTATACAAAGTCAAGGATCTAATACTTATTTACATATTTATATTTATACATCTTCTTCTTGCTGAAGGGGTCTAAATCCACATACGTCTTATATTTAGAATCCTTGCTTCTGGGTGGGCCTGCTTCCATTCTTCTAGTGTACCGTTGCGTTCATTCTCTGGACCTTCCGATGGTTCTGCCTTGATCAATACATAATAATGCACTGTATTATAATATACTTTCCTTTCGTCTACTATATCTGTCACTACGGGGTACTTCAGCTCGTAGTGTACTCCATAAGCTTCTATCATCCCCTTTGGAGCTACTTTCCACATCTTTCTTACAAATGCATAATACTCATCCAGGCTGTGACTATCGTTTCCTAATCTTGCAAAGGGCACGAAGCGGGACATGATCTACATTAAGAATTTCTTGAGTCAATGTCCATTTACTAGGATTAAATAGTTGGCTAGAAAAGAGGAAATCAGCTACTAACTATTGATACTTCCTCCTTTGAGATTCCTAGAGTGTGATTGGGATTCGTAGTGCTCCTTACGATTCTAGAATCTACGTTTTATCCGAACCTATGTCCTATCTATATTTTCCATTCTTGCTGACCTGCATGGGCCACCACTTAAAGGACATGTCACGTCCTGCTTTCCGGATGGAAGGGTGACGTCATAACACATCCCCAGGCTACGCGCCGAAATTCGCGATTGTCGCCCGTGAACATCAGCAGAATGGAAAATATAAGGAATTACATGGTATTAAAATATAGTGTGGCAATATTACAGGAAACCTTTCCAACAATACTGTTACAGATTTATTACAAAAATAGAATTGCAAAATGACAACGATACTGCTGGTCATAATTGTGGATAGCCCAGACAGTTACTCCTCGTTGTAGTGCGACGATACTTCGGCGGAGGCGTCTTCTTCTTCTTCACCTAGTGAACAAATACTAGGTCGTTTAGAAAACGACGAGCAAGTCCTCGACCAAGAACGGTAAAACAAAAAATGAATATGTAGTAGTTTTAAAAGAAGAGACATGGTATACTAAAGTGCACTACTATATATAGATATACATGCTCTAGTAAATGGAGATCAAAGTCCTACTCCATGAATATTTAAGATTTTCGAGCTTCCCTTGAGCTTTTAATAGGAATTGCTTCTCTTGAGCAATTAAGGACACTGCCTACTTATAATAGGCAGCGTAGTTTTCTGGAGTAAGATTTGAAAAAGAAATGCAGTTTTGAGAATAATACTCCGAATAATCCTCTAAATATTTCCCGTGAACAATCCCGTTGACCTGGGATCAGGCTGTGAATTCCGAGCCTCCCTTGGGCTAAATAAAAGACATCTATTGATGTTACTGTCAGATAGATGTAGAGCCTCCCTTGGGCTAGTACACCCTAGTCGAAACTAGATGCACTGATTTCCGAGATTTTCCGAATACTGATCAGCTTTTTTTGTTATTTATGTTACGGGATATCTAGGGATATTCAGTTGTTCTCCCCTCCCAAATGCTTCCTTAAAATTTCCGAAGGTCGGAAATTTGTCTATCTCTTAAATTTCTCAAAAATTTCGGCAGAGTCTCCTTTGTATTTAGGAGCCCCGAAAATTTACAAGAAACAATTATATAATGAAAGAAAAATATGGGCTCGCCGACCCCTTCGGTGGAGCAACTCTCAACACCGGAACCACGCAAGTAAGTATTGGGCTCGCCGACCCCTTCGGTGGAGCAACTCTCAACACCGGAACCATGCAAAGAATAAAAGAACAGAAAAGAACTGGAGATTTATACCTGAGCAAGCATTTGATTACCTTTCCTTTAGCAATAGATCAATTCGCGGCTTGCTAATGGCTTTGCAGTTTGTCAAATAGAGCATATATTTATTTAACTATGCAAGACTTTATAATGTATAACCATATATGTACAGGTACACATATATATATATGTATGTATATATATATATGTAGATATATATATATATATATATATATATATATATATATATATATATATATATATATATATGTATGTAGACATATATAGGTATATTTATATATATGTAGGGGTAGATATATATATATATATATATGGAGATATATATATATATAGATATATATATACATATATATGTATGTATATATATGCAGGTAGTATAACGAGAATTAAACCAAATGAAACTCTTCCATATTGCATGAAGCAGGAGAATGAAATATAAACGGAAATTCATTTCTAACTATAGACACACACAAAGTTGAGTAACTACGTAGTGAGTAGAGAAAAGCATGGTCCTTTTACCTTCCCGGCGTACGGTCCAGTTGTTCAGTTCCAATGTTTATGACAACTTACCATTGGAGAGTCCCATATGTTCATATGTGTTTGTTTGTTCATGAAGAGTTCAATAGTTCATGTCCATAATCGCAAGTCCAAAATCCGTGTTCGAAGTTGATTCCTCTATTTGTGTCCAATCGTTTATCCACTTGTTCGTGATACATTACAATAAATATTTAATACTTTTGTCTATGTCTATCAAAATTAAACATTACTAGAACCAAAATTTGCAAAAATTTAAATAAAAACTTGAAGTGGGTTAAATGCTATCGAATTTCAGAATTTGATATTAAATCATAATTTAGCGAAATTGCCCTAATTTATATTCCAAATTATAATCCATGTGGAATGAAGAAATTTGTATTCAGTTGTGAGACTTCAAATCTAAAATTTACCTATACAAGTTCTACTTCCTGTTATTACCAAAAACTTACTATGAAAGGAAAATTTATATACTCTTAACCTAAAATTCAGAATTTAATATGAGTCTCTAACTATTTCGGAATTTGGAAAAAGAAAATTCATTGGAGAAGAAGGAGGAGAGGAGGACTTGCCTTGGGTTGGGAATGTCCTAGACTCCTTCACAAACCCTAATTAGAACCCAATAGCAAAATAACAACTTTGTTAGTAACCTAACCTAGTTGGAATTGAAAAAAAAATAAGGATTGGGGAAGAAGAGGAGAATTACCTAGGTTTTCTTCTTGGGGAGTTGAAGTAGAGGAGGAAGGAGATGAAGTGGAGGTGGCCGGGAGGGGCGGCTGGCGCCGGCGGCGGCAGGCGGACGGCGGCAGCGGCGGTCGGACGGCGGCAGTGGCGGGCGGCGGGCGGTGGTAGGCGGCAGGCGGCAGCGGCGGTGGTAGGCGGCAGCGGCTTGGAGGGGGAGTCGGCAGAGAGGGTCGGGTGTGTGTGTGTGACTTTTGTTTGTTTGTTTTTTTTTCCCCTTTTACTTCCTTCATCTTTTGTGTGTGTATGTGTGATTTATATAGAGGGGGAAGAGGGGGTACGGGGATGCTGGTGGGGTGAGGTGTGTTTGTGGAAAAGATTAAATGGGGAGAGAGAGGGTGAGGTGTCCCTCCCCCATTAAATATATGGGGACACCTCTCCTTCTCCATCCTTCTTCACTTTTTTTTTTGAAGCAAATAATAATGAATAAATAATAATAATAAATATCATAATAATAATAATAATAATAATAATAATAATAATAATAATAATAATAATAATAATAATAATAAGAGTATGACACATAGCTTCCTCTTTAATTTTACTTCGTTCATCCACATCCACTGGAAGTAATCCATGCACTTCCTGATAATCTTGGCACTTAAAATAACAAGCGCTTTTAGCCCATTTACTTGCACGAAGCATTTTGGCCAACAAATCATGTCCTACTTGAGCATTTAGGACCTTACCTTCATGCTACAACATATCTAGTTTAGAGATCTCAAGATTTCTTTCGAAACTTTCAAACAAATTTCGAAAGATCAACAAATCTAACATGCATACCTATTTCGAAAGAGCAACATAATATGTTTTAATTGAGCATTCAGACTTATTTCGAAAATTTTCAAACAAATCTAAAGATTTTGTTGAGAACCAATAAGGGACTTTAGTCCCACATTGAAATATGTAGTATGAAGAGGAGTTGGAGCCTCTATAAGTAGCAAGTAGTAGCTCATCAATAAAATCATCCCATTATTTATTTTTACATAGTATCAGAGCCATAACTCATCCACCCCTCTCTCTCCACAAAAAAACAAAAAAAAACAAAAAAATACAAAAAATTTTCCCTCCCGCTCCCGACCCCCCTCCCGACTCCAGGCCCCTCCCACCTCGCTGCCCCCCGGTTGCTGATCCCATAGAGAGATCACCAACCCCCCGCCCCCCGCGCACCCCACTGCCCCCTCCCCCGGTTGCTGATCCCATAGAGAGATCACCAACCCCCCCTCCTCCCCCGCTGCTGGAGTTCCCCCCCCACCGCTGCCTGATTACCCCCCCACCCCACCCCGTCCCCCCTTCCAGCTGCTGCCGACCCCCCTTCCCCGCTGCTGCCGGATCCCCCTACCCCCTACCCCCCCCCCTCCGCATCCTTATTTTTACTTGGTGTGCCGGATACCCCCCTCCCTTTCCGCCTCCTTATTTTTACTTGGTGTGCCAGATCTTCCCCACCGCTTCCTTATTTTTACTTGGAGTGTCGGTTCCCCTCCCCTCCTTGCTTATACTTGGAGGCTGGAACAATCGATCATGCAAGGAGTAAACGACCCACGCCGTTGTTCCCCTTGTTCGATGTAATGCTGTTCAAGTTGCTCGTATACCTGAGAATATCTGTGAGGCGGCTTCTTGTTGTCCCTCCCGGTCTCAATAGTTGACTACGAAGACACAAGAGATCGGGACACAAAGCAGTTAGACGACAAACGACGACGACGATGACTTGGGATACAACAGGACCTCACACAGATTGACGATGTCATGGATGCAATCAGTGGAAAACTGACGGCACAGGAGATCCAGGCCTTAGTTGATGATATCTTGTCCAAGAGATTGACCGAGACGACCCCACGTGTGACCCATACTGATGTGGATCCGTCACCTTACAAGATGGAAAAGTTGGAAAAGCTAGAGACGAAGTTGGAAGAAACTTCCAACTACTTGAAATGGTTGCGGCAGACGATGGAGACGCTGAAGAGACGTGGCTTGGTAGGCTATGTCAATGGCTAAACCAAGGCGCCAGCCGATCCCTCCTCAAAGGAGTTTGCTATTTGGGAGATTGTCAACAACGTAGTGGCGGGGTGGTTGACAGCCTTATTGACCGACCAGGTGTCGGGCAATGTTGAGGCGATAGAGGCTACTGCTGATATATGGCAAACTTTGAAGGATATGTACACCGGTTCGGGCAACCCTATGCGGGTCTTCCAACTGCAGGATGAACTTGATAGGGTGACCCAAGACGAACGTACCATCTATGAGTATACAGCCCTGTTGAAGAAGTACTGGTCTGATCTGGATCTATGATCCTCTTGAGATAGAAGATGCACGGGTTGAACCTGCATTTGCGAAGTACTTTCAGGCGTTCTTGGAGTATATTTCGCGGTAGCGAATGAAGTTTTTGAAGGGGCTCAACCCGGTGTTTGAGCAGAGAAGGAATTTACTCCTAGCCCAACCCCAGCTTCCAAACTTAGAAGGGGCTATAGCCACCATGGCACAAGAAGAAGCTCGGTTGAAGTTGATGCCCAATAAGGGCTACTTCCAGGGGGAGCAAGCCGCTGTTGAAAAGTCTGCTCTTGCCGCCTTCAATCAGCCTCCCTCTGCGGGCGGTGTTTGTCATAACTGTGGTGACTCCGGACATTACATCAGATTTTGTCCAAAACTCCTGCGAAGTCAGTCGAGTGATCGCGGACGGGACCGTGGAGTACGTCGTGGTGGTAGAGGAGGATATGCTGGTCGAAAGAAAAATTCTTTTGAAGGACATAAGGCGAATCTGGCAGAAGAAGGGGGAGAAAAGTAGCTGGCTGAAATAACCCCTATTGAGAGGGAGTTCCTCGCGAGGATACGCAGCTCGAAACAGGGATGCTGGAATGCAAAGCAGCAGTCACTCCAATTGACCAGAAGTGCAAGTTGGGAACAGAAGCAGGAGATCCAGTTGATCGTGAAAGGTATCAAAGACTTGTAGGAAGATTGATTTATCTGGGACACATTCGTCCTGATATCTTATTTGCGGTAAGTATAGTGAGTCGCTACATACATGATCCAAGAACGGGTCATATGGAAGCAGTATTTCAGATCTTGAGATATCTGAAAGGGACGCCGAAAAAAGGGCTATGGTTCAAGAAGAATGGACGCATAGAAGTTGAGGGATACTGCAATGCAGACTGGACGAGTTGCATAGACGACAGAAGATCTACCACGGGATACTGTATCTTTGTAGGAGAAAACCTGGTCTCATGGAGAAGCAAGAAATAGTCAGTGGTAACACGGTCGTCAGCTGAAGCAGAATACAGAGCAATGACTCTGGGAGTGTCAGAGTTACTGTGGGTGAAAGCATTGCTGACAGAGTTGAAACTGGATAAGGGAGCATCGTTACATCTTCTGAGCGATAGTCAAGCTGCAATAAGTATAGCCAACAATCCAGTTCAACACGACAGAACGAAGCACATCGAGATCGATCGATTCTTCATCAAGGAGAAGCTGGAACAAGGGTTACTGAAGATTGACCATGTTTGCTCAGAAGAACAAGTTGTAGACTGTCTAACTAATGGTCTTAGTTCATTGAGTCTGTCAAAGCTATGTAACAAGATGGGGATGATTAATATCTATCGTCCATCTTGAGGGGGAGTGTTGAGAGCCAATAAGGGACTTTAGTCTCACATTGAAATATGTAGTATGAAGAGGAGTTGGAATCTCTATAAGTAGCAAGTAGTAGCCCATCAATAAAATTATCCCATTATTCTTTTTTACAGATTTCAAAGTAGAAATCTCTAAATATTGTAAGATTTGTACTTACAAAACTAAAATCATGTAAAGATTTCTGAAAATCATGAGAAAACTATAAATTTTGCCAAATTTGTAAGGAAAATAGCCCATTTTTTAGGGATATCTTACTTCGGTTGGAAAATGGCGGGAGGAGGAGGTGACTAGAGAAGAGAAGACTACGGTTGGAAAAATTCCTACATACAACTGCGGAACTCCGACAGCAAACCCCCATCTCTAAGGAGCTCATCTCCATTTCTCTTGCAGATGAAAAATGAAGAAATGAGGGGGATAACAACTCAATAATGTTATATCATAATCGCTTGCAATCGAGTTGCAATGCTCAAACAAGAAAACTGTCGACACATCGGGGTAATTGTAGAGAAAGTACATTGAAACTTGCACTTCCAATGCAGTTTCACTAACCAAAATAGGCCCTGAGTGCAGAAGGGATAACAATCTAAATATTTGATGAGCCATAGAAAAACCCTAAAAGCACTAATGGAATATGATAAGAAGAGCACAATTAATAGTGATTCTCGTATTTTTGCTAGGCAAGTGCACAATTAATAAGCATATCATTTGCAATGCAAGTGCAAATGATAGGCTTATTTAGCAAGGTTTGCAGACACTTTCTATGGATATCGGGATCGATGGTATAAGCAATATCCATGGTTTCAGATCGGAGTATTGGATATTTTAATACGGAAAAGCAAATAACTATTAATAAATTAGAAAAAATAGAAACAATATCTTAGACATTTAGACATAATTTTAAGTATTTTTGGTGTTGTTTCATAATATTTTTGTGATTGAATGAAATAATAGTCATCTTGCTAATTGGTTATCTACAATAAATAAGTTTTCTTCATTTACATGCTTTTACAACCCTACTATGCTTTTACATCTTTACCGATTAGTCTTTTTATGTTCAATTTTCTTGCCGAATTGAGTGCAAAAGAGATCCCAAATGTCGGTATCGGTCGGTATTAGATCGGTACATGCCAAACTATATCGGTATCGGCTGTATCATGAACCTTCAATGATTGCATATGATTGTTCTTTGTTAATTTCAGAGGTTTCTAGTCATGATCTTCATGTGAACTATGTATGACAGGATCAGCTTTTGATACTAGATCACATTCAATCAGTCAAATATTCACAAGCAAATCCTCACATCAGTCGGTCTCTCAACAAGCTACTGCCCTGAAAAAAGACTAGGCCTGGATGGGGGCACTCTATGGGTTCATGCTTGCATTCCCCATGTGATCCCTCTAACCTCTCAACAAAGACATTTTTTTCTTTGGTCTGGTGGGCAAATAGCCCCTAATGCTTCTGAATAAGTATCTAGAGGTAGATGTGGTTTTACCTAACTTCCAACCCTCCTGACCAAACCAAAACTCATCTGAAGCTTTAGGCTCCTTAATTCCAACAAGATTGAAATGGAGAGCTCTATTAATAAGTCCCAAGTTTTTCGCTATTAGAAATTACCAAAGTCGTGGGCTGGATAGTATCGACTGTTACTGGTCCGATACGGAAGATACCGATAAGGTTTGGTGTGTCCCAATATGATACCACCGATATCAATAGTGACCGATACTAACATTGGGGGGCGTCTTGAAATAATGGTTTGCAGTATCGATTGATACCTATCCGATATGGCCAACACATAATACGGTTTGGCATGCTCCGATCCAATACCGACAGATATCGATACTGACCGATACCAACATGGGGGGGGGGGGGGGGGGGGGGGGGGGTGCTCTTTAAGTTAATTCGACAAAGAAAATTGAACGAAAAAGACCAATCGGCTAGGGTATAAAAGTATAGCAAGGTTGTAAAAACATGTAAAAGAAAAAAATTTATCTATCACAAGTAAACCAATCGGTAAGAGTGACTACCATTTCATTCAATTTCAAAACTACTAACAAACAACACAAAAAAAAAAAACTTAAGGTTATGCTTAATGCGTAAAATATTTTTCTTCTAACATTTTAATAATTTGTTAGTAATTATTTGGTTTCCGATACCAAAAGATCCGATACTCCAATCCGAAATCCCAGTACTCATAGAAACGGTCTGATATTGATTCCGATACTGTGAACAAAGCCAGGAAACTCAGGTGTTACTAAGCTGTCAAGGATCAAGATCAGGGACACTCTCACATCTCCAAAAAAGAACACATAAAGCTCAGTTTTCCTGAGAACTCAGTGTATAAATATTCTTGCATTATGAGATTACGAAGAACACCCTAACTCAAACTGAAGGACACTACTTCTGAGCTCCAGTTGCACATATAGTTTCAGAATTTACATCTCTATAGACAATTTGATTGCTAATGGCAGGGAATGTTGCCTGACCCACATTATAGCCATACCCATGAAAGAAATAGAACCTAAACTCCTGTTTGATTCTGGAGAACTTTCCTACAGATTACAATATCATAGGCAACTTCGAAAGGATTTTCCCTTGTCAGCACAATCATTCCTCACAAATTTACAAATTATGAACAACACATGTGAAATTACTAATATTCGAGAATGGTTGTACTTAAGAATGATAACAGTGATAATAACAAGAACAAAAATTGTGCATCAGTTAAGAAAACATCTACGGAAGAGGAGGTCACTCATGAACTCCAAATTCCGTAGAGTATGTCCTTCAATCTGTTGCTAGAGAGCCTCTTAACAATTCTTCGCGTCGCCAAAATCGTCGTCGGCAAGCTTCTCTAAGTTCTTGCGGTACTCGGAAGCCACCATCCTTCTCCTTGCGCTGTTGCTGTCCGTCAATGCCAAGAGGGCCGAGAGCAACAGCTTCTTCGCCGCCACGGCTTCTCCTCCTCCGGGTCGAGCAACCGAAGGATTCTATTCAGGTTGTGTTCCTCCTGGACGAACCTTCTCCGGTTCCTCCGAACCGAAGCTATGCTGCAGAGAGCCTCTGCCGCGGTCTCCCTGGCTTCGAAACATCTCGCCTCCAGTAGGCTCACGAGCTCGGGCATGAACCCGAGATCGCCCATCGCCTTCCTGGCCTCCTTGGAGACCAAACACAGCCTCGACGCCGACCTGACAGCCGACTCCCTAACCGAAACCTCGCCGTACCTTAGGAGGAACAAGAGCCGGTCGAGAAAACCGGAGCCTATTAGAATGCTCACTGAGCTGGCCGACGTGAAGCAGAACGTCTCGATTGCTCGAAGAGCAACCTCTTTCGCCTTCGACGAGCCGCGCGAGTCCGGCTGCAGGATGCCGACGAGCGTCTCGACGGCCCCTTCTCCGACGACCCTCTGCTTGATGCTCTCGTCCTCGAAGGCCAACGCGGCCAAGAAATCCATGGCTTGAATCTGGTTCGCCTCCTCTTTCGATCGCAAGAGCTTCGCGAGCACTGCAATGGCGCCTTGCTCCACCATGAACCTCTTGATCTCGCCGACGCGGCTGATATCTTTCAGTACTGCCAGAACCGAAGCAATCAGTTCCTTGCAGCTTGCACCGCCGTCTTCGTCGTCGCAGAGCTTAAGAAGGCTAGTGACACCTCCTTGAGCCGAGACGGACCAAGAATTGTCAGAATTCGCTGTCATCCTCCTCAGAGCTCGGCCTGCGCTTCCCTTCGCCACTTCGCTCCCCGTCTCCAGAACCCGAATCAACGGACCAACAGCTCCAGCCGGCGCGAGGACCCCTCTGTAACACTCGAACCCGGTGATCGTCGCGACAGCCTCCGAGGTTGCTTCTTGAGTATCAAGGTCACCCGACTCGAGAAGGCTCACCAGAAGGCCAACCCCGTCGGCCATCTCGCTGCCACGATGCTTACGTACTTCTTGTCATCGTCGCCCTCCTCCGAAAGGATCTCATTGAGGGAGGCCAATGCTCGGCATCTCAGCTCCGAGCCTCCTATCCTCAGCCTCGAGAAGATGTCCTTTACGTAGAGCCTCATGTCATCCCGGCTTGCTCGGACCCCCGGCTTCGACAGTACGATAGAGCGCGAATGTGTCAGGCCGCCGGAGGCATATATCTCGTCGAGCCTCTTACTGTGGAGCTCGAGACGAGAGACGACGACGTCGATATCGCTCCTCAACTGGAGCTTCCCTCCGTAGTACTCGTTGCTGCACCGGTCCGCGAGCGACCGGCCCTCGTTCACCGTCGCGGTTACTGCCTGTAGAAGCTCGCTGAGACGGCCAGTCTCCTCCGTGCTCGTGCTCGTGCTCACGGCAGTTAGGCCAGAGTTGAGCTTCTCGAGCTTGTCTCGCATGGAATGCCATTTGGCCGGGAAGGACCGGACGGAGTGAGATGAGGAGATGAGGGAGTTGATAAGCCTTGAGGCTTCCCCTTCCTTCTCCTCTTCCCTCTATCATCTATCTCCTACTTCACGTGAACTATCTTTATATGAGCCTTGGAGGTCATCTAAAAAAAAAAAAGTTACATGGTTATCTTAGCTTGTCGCACCTAGAATTATGAAGTAGTGTACAAAATACACTAGCTTATCACATCTAGGAATTAGAGGTAAATTAGACAAGACATCAGGCTTGGACAACTCCTTCTGCTTGGGCCAATTTCAAACTCAGCGTGATCCCACAAGATGTTGCTTCTAGATACACGAAAATGGACTTCAACGCTCAATAGTACACATAGAATCCTTGCGCATAGAACATGCGCGCATGGAAATGCCGTGCAGAGAATCACCTGCGCAGAGGCCGCACAGGAATCTCGCACGCAGAAGACCGCCCTGGAGAGAACACTAGCGGATAGATCGGCCGCAAAAAGAATAGAGTGGCCGTGCAGATAACTCGCACGCATATTGGGAGGTCTTTACTGTTAAGAAATAATTTACTGTTGGGGCACAACGAAAATAAATCCAAAAACTCAGAGAAAATTCACAACCACAAAGACAAGTGGTTCCGTCAAGACGCCTACTTTCACAAACGAGGGTGATTTAGTTCCACTATGAAAAAGAAAATAATTACAATAGCTCTCAACACTTCTATCCTTGCACTCAAGAACTCTCTATCACAAAGATTAAAAAAAAAATCTCTCAAATTTTTTTGTGTTGAACTTATTCAACAACTTAGCACTCTTGTGTTGAACTTATTCAACAACTTGAGCACAATGAGATACACTCAAGGAGCACTTATAGACCCCTTTATATAGCATAGAAATCCAATCCTACGTAGGCTAAAAAATACAATACTAATCCTATGTAGGATTACCATATATATGGTCAAATCCAATCTTATATAGGATTACCATATATATGGTCAAAATAAGGTCATGGGCCTATTTTTGGACATTTTTCTTCTTATCTCCACCTCGGTAAGATTTTGTCATAAAATCGAGTCGACACTTCTCCACCGCACAGCTTTACCAAATCAACCACTCGTCAATTCCGCCCCTAAGGGATCTCAAGCAAATGGTAGGAGTTGGAACAAGTCCAAGCAATTTTGGAACTTAGCTCCAGGAACAACCTTAGTCAACATATTAGCAAGGTTGTCCTTGGAATGCACATTTTCAAGTGCAATATCATCGTCTTCTACAACATCCCGTATGAAGTGGTAGTGAACATCAATATGCTTGGTCCATGCATGGATTTGATTCTTTGCCAAGTGGATAGCAGTCATACTATCACAATGCACATCAACTATCCTGCTTCACCCCCAAGTCATTAATCAAACCACGAAACCATAGGCCTTCTTGCACTGCCTCTTTACCTCCATATACTCTGCTTCCGTAGTCGATAGGACAACCGTAGCCTACAACATAGACCCCTAACTGACTGTGCACCATGTAAAACAAACATGTATCCAGTAGTTGACCTGCGTCTATCCAGATCACCAGCATAGTCTGAATTCACATATCCACTGACTTGACTAAAGTCTCCACCAAAGTATAATCCCACATCAGTGGTGCCCTTCAAGTATCTGAATATCCATTTTTCAGCCTCCTAGTGCTTTCTTCCCGGATTAGCCATAAAGCGACTAACCACACTTACGGCTTGTGCAATATCTGGTCGAGTGCACACCATAGCATACATTAAGCTGGCAACTGCACTTGCATAAGGAACTAGAGCCATGTGCTCCTTCTCCTCATCTGTAGTAGGGGATAACTTAGCTGGGAGCCTAAAGTGGCCAGCCAAGGGAGTGAAAACAGTCTTTGCACCTTCCATACCAAAATGAGCAATGATCTTCTCAATATACGACTTCTGAGACAAGGACAATTTACGTTTCTCCCCTCCCTTTTAATCTTCATCCCCAAAATCTTCTTGGCTCTACCCCTTTCATCTGAAACTCTGAGCAAAGTTGATATTTCAGTTTATCTATCTCTACCATGCTTTTTGAGGCAATAAGCATATCATCCACATAAAGCAATAATAGATATAATCTCCAGCATGAAGTTTATAAAAGTAAATACAACAATCATACTTACTTCGAGTGAAATCATACCGTGTCATGAAGGTGACGAACCACTTGTACCACTTTCGAGACGACTGCTTCAATCCGTACAACGATTTTTCAACAAAAACATAATTTTCCTTATCAACCACCTTGAAGCCCTCCGGTTGATGCACTTAATTTTTTCGTCAAGGTCGCCTCCAAGAATGTCGTCTTCACATCGAGTTGCTCTAACTCGAGATCATGATGAGCTGCCAGGCTCAACAATATGCGAATAGAAGTGTGCTTGACCACCGAAGAAAAGATCTCATTATAGTCCACTCCCTATTCTACGCGAAGCCCTTTGCCACTAATCTTGCCTTGAACCGAGTGCTACCTAACTCTGAAGAAGCTTCATTCTTCTCGTACACCCACTTGCAACCTATAGATTTCTTGCCTTTGGTCAATGAAACCAGATCCCATATACAGTTTTTGTGGAGAGACTCAATCTATTCCTGCATAGCCACCATCCAGTTCTCACTGCTAGTATCTTTGACAGCCTGTCTAAAGGTGATAGGCTCTTCATCCTCCACTAGTAGTGCATATGCCACCATATTTAATTGTCCGTAGTGCTTTACCGGTTCATCAAATCATACATGTCTACTGGCTTGACCGATCTCCTTGGCCTAATGGTGGCCAGAAAATCTTGCTGCTGATGCTGCTCTTCCTCTGGTTATTTACTACACCAAATTAGGGCTTTTACGGCCTTTCATTTACGACATACGTTGGATGTAGGCCGTAAATTATATAATATTACGGCACACCGAGAATGTAGGCCATAAATTCTCTTTTTTTTTACTTTTTATTACGGCATGTATTTTTAGGGCCGTTAAATGTTAACAATTACGGCATGTATTTATGCGAGCCGTAAAATATAAGGTTCTCATAACATTTTACGACCTGCGCTGGTAGGCCTTAAAATAAATGGACTTTAACAGCCTACCAATTCGTGCCCTAAATTATATTCCGCCTAATTATTTTCTCCCAAAAAAATTTGCCTCCAATTTTTAGCACGAACCGCTAAGGGAAAAAAGTTCCCTCCTTTTCTCTTCAGGAAACGTTTTTATTTGCCTCCAATTTTAGTACGAACCGCTAAGGGAAAAAAGTTCCCTCCTTTTCTCTTCAGGAAACCCAAAAAACGAAAACATATAAGGGCTCAAGAAGGGGGGCGGCCAAACCTAAAAATCTATTCGCAGAGAGGGGGGGCGGCCAAACCTAAAAATCTATTCGCAGAGAGGGGGGCGGCCAAACCTAAATTTCTATTCGCAGAGAGGGGGGCGGCTTCAGATTTCTGAGGATCGGCAGCGGGCTCAAAAAGGGGGCGGCCAA